>JAMKCH010000620.1:0-76765 GCA_023653785.1 Ophioderma brevispina
ATTAAACAATGCCTCCGACCAAAGGAAAGGGTGTTGATTACAACAAACAAGCAACGGATTGTGTTAATGTAATTGAATAACTTTTAATGAAACCGTACCAGCATAGCCGCATCACAACACCGGCCTAGATCAGCGGTGCAGCAACTGTAATACGCTACGGTGGTTAATCCCGGGCAACAAGTATATAGATTGAAGGCGTCGGGAGCGATATCACCGAAGAAACAGGGAAACAAGATAGGATTTGTTTGGCGGAAGTTGAACGATTTCTGATAGAGGATGATCCATACTATGGTCACCAATATTGTAATGAAAATAAACAAGTGCCACAATACCAAGCTGTACTCAAAGTCAAGGAGGAGCTTGGCTTTCAGGCATCCGAATTCAACATTTCGTGCGCTCATAACCCTAACACGGCCGATGAGCAATGAGACGCAACGAAAACGTGGTACCGTACGGAAAATGTTTCTCGTTGCATCTCGCCGTCAACAACTAGTTTGGTCGCGAAATTGACTCTCATTGGCCCTCATTCACTGGGCCGTCCTTACGCGTAAATGACGCGAATGTTTCCTCGTGGCATTTGGGCCGTCTACGGAAAATGACGCTATGTTCCTCGTTGCATTTGGGCCTTCTTTACGGAAATGACGCGATGTTTCCTTGTTTGCATTGGGCCGTCATTAGCGGGAAATGATGCGATGGCCCCCTTTTCACTGCATTTCGGATGGTTTGCCCGCATAAGGCGCAATGCTTTTCTTTTTCTTCAGGCGGGTGACCCTGTGTACAAATGCCCATAACAATTTCGATTTCGAGGTGATAGCGCCACCATTTTCGAAAGCTATGTTTTAATTATGCATAAACGTATTCATGTACGTAAACCCGAGCATGACGTGCATAATAGCGCCACGCACGACTATGTGTAGCGTAATAGCGCCACTCCCGACTGGCGAACTATAAGCTACAATTTCATGCAGATCATGTGCAGTACGCATCCCCATTATTTATTTATTTTTTACCCTGTTTTTATTGCTTCCGCACGCGATGTTCCTCGTTGCTCTGGTACGGACGTCTTTTCCGGTAAATGGGGCCGATGTTTTTCGTTGCATCTGGGCCGTCTTTCGGAAAATGACGCGATGTTTTTCGTTGCATTTGGAGCAGTCTTCCGGGAAAATGACCGCATGGTTTATCGTTGCATCTGGGCCCTTTATTGACTTTACGCTACTTTTCCTGTGCCGGGAAAAACGCCGGGATGCAATGAAACGCCAACTTTTGGCTCTCGTTGCATCTGGCCGTTAAAAATAAAAATGATTGCCTTTCCAGGTGCATTGGTCCGTCGCCGCAAAAACGACCCGGTCCGGGCTGGGTAGGACATGGGATACAAATATACCAAGCGTCCAACTCGTAAATTTCTAAAGAAAGACCTGACATTGGGTCGCCAAACTGCACGAGTACTTAACAGAAAATAAAGAAATTCGTGCCTTACCGTGTGTCCCTCATTCTAGCTTGATGAAACATTTTACATGTAAACGTAAAAAAAAGGTACCATCCCACGCGCTGCTCCGTTTCATATGCTTTACGCGACCACGGTAGAAACATCCCGATACCCACAAACAAGCTGAGCAGGTAAAAGTGTCGGCTGCTGTAAACATTCAAGTCATGAAACTGATGACGTATCTTTTTTTTATTTTATATATAATTTGTACCAGTTTAATAACTTCATTTATGAAATAACAAAGATGAAATAAAACCGCCTGGTGTTGTGTGTTTTAAAATGTTATTGCCCTTCAGTTTATCATAACTTTGTAATCACTTTCGTTTTTATTTTGGCGGCATGATATTTCGATCAAAGTATAACTTGGTAGGTTTGGACACTTCTCGGTATCTGAGGAATTCCTGCACTCCGTACTGACCGTCATTGATTAGTGCGCTGTAACTCTTATTTTATAAATTTTTAACTGTTCCTCTGCATCTATTTGGTTTAGATTCGTTGCGATTCGCTGATATTAAACATGCCTCCTACCAAAGGAACGGGTGTTGATTACAGCAAACAAGCACGGGAAATTGTGTAAATGTATTGAAAGACTTTGAAACCGTCAGCATCGCATCACCCCCGGCCTAATCAGCGGTGCAGCAAACCTTGTAAGAAGCTGACGGGGTATCCCGCAACAGTAGTATATAGATGGAAGGCGTCGGGAGCGATATCACCGAAGAAACGGGGAAACAAGAAGAGGATTTGTATAGTAGTTTAATTCAAGAAGAGGAGTTTGTTGGCGGAAGTTGACGATTTTGATAGAGGATCGATCCGTACGATGGTCAAACCAATATTTAAAAATAAACAATGCTCAACAATACCCAAGCTGTACCAAAAAGTAAGGAAGGAGCTGTGGCTTTCAGTTCGGCTCCGAATCACATTCGTGGCGCTCATTAACCCTAACAAACAACCTGCCGAGCGCAATGAACTCAACGAAACTGGTACCCGGGTCTGAAATGTTTCTCGTGCCTCTCTGCCGTCAACAACTATTTTTGGTCGCGAAATGACTCTCTCATTGGCCCTCATTGCACCTGGGCCGTTTACCGATAAAATGACGGTCGATTTCCTCGTTGCATTTGGGCCGTCTTTACTGAAAATGACGCGCATTTCCTCTTGGCATTTGGGCCGTCTTTAACAGTACGAAAAATGACGCGATGTCCTCGTTGCATTTGGGCCGTCATTATCGCGGGAAAATGATGTCGATGCTTTTCACTTGCATTTCGGACGGTTTGCTCAGAACGTGCGCAATCTTTCTTCCGGCGGGTGAACCTGTTTACAAATGCCATAGACAATTTCGATTTCGTGGTGATTACGCGCCACACCATTTTCGATAAGCTATTTTTAGCCTATAATATAGGCTAATTGTCATCACGTGCACATTAGAGTAAGGAAACCCAATTTTCTCGTCATAACTAGTCTTCATGTCTTGTCCATTCTTTTGAAAGACTCGCAAGGGTAGGCAATTAATGCATTTCTTTGAATTTATGTAGTGGATTTTTGAAAATTCTGGAGCCAAGATTTGCAGTTTTGGGGCATTTTGTTCATCCTTTTGTGTTTTTGCCAATGAATTGTGTTGGTAGGAGGCAAAGATTATGCTAAATTGTCTGTTGTCCTACATGTATCCAGCCACATGCTGTGTTTAAATGTTGAAAGCCATGCATTAATAATGCTGGCCTAGAGAGGCAGCATTTCCAGCCTAGTCTGATAACCATTTGCAGTAAATCTAGCTAGATGATAGTGTTATGTTATTACTTCAATTAGCACTCTCACAGTTGTGCTTGTCCTGATTTTACAATCAGTGGCTAGCTCATAGTATCGGACAATTTTGGTTTTCCTTGACCATACTTGGTTTCATTTCAACTTTTATGCTTTCATTAGCAGTGGTTATATGTTTCACGTCATTTTCATCTTCTTGGGACTCTATGTTTTGTGGGATATTTGCTGAACATACTTTGTGTCAGAATAAACCTTTCATCAACAAACATCACAGAACTATATTGGTTGGTGAAACACATTATATAAACAAATATTGGAAATCCTCGGTATATGGTATTTGTCACAAACATTATGAGCAGCAGGCCCTTAGCCTTTTCTGCCAATGGTAGTTTGTTATTGTTGTTTCCCCACCAATATCTTCCCCATTGTCTAATTACATGGCCCCTTGTACCATGTGGTCTTTACACACATTCCCAGTTGCCCTGAAGATGTGCTAAGGTTATGCAAGTCTCATTACCAATGCAATGTTCTGCATATGTTTCCAAAAGAGCACTATAGTAACAGTAATATGCCTGATCTTCAACCTTAGCACGTGTTAACTTGAAACAGCCCAAGTTCCTACACTTCACCAATCAGATGGCCTTAGAATGCACCGATTGATTTAGTAATCCCACATTGCATCAGTTTTTTTTTATACATCACCTCGATAATCTCAGGTGATCCCCGGCATGTGCTCCCACAAAATCCATTTCTACTACATAAACTTGCCTTTTATACCAATTCCTTCACACAAAGCACTATACTTTTAATAATTTTTTAATCATGAAGGTTTTGTGCTCTTTAAACTTATTTACACTGCCCTAAATTAACTGACCTGGGTTAGTACAGAACATTATAGCACATTGCATGTATTATGGGATTGTTCAAAACATCCTCTGCTACTAATGAAGCAAGGTTACATGCAACCATTGTTTATTTCTTGGGCACTTTTGCCATGATTACATCTAACCTTGTCGCAGCTTGTCACATATTACTGAAATTGTGAAAATGTTTTGGCTTTTTTTCAATATTTTTATGGGATAAGTGTTAACCAAACACCCTAGTTTCCCCCGTTATAATATGGGGTCAACAAATAGCCCAATTTGATGTGTCCATTGGTTGAAATCGTTGTATTTTAGTCGAGTTACATTGATGTGTATTTTAGTAATTATGTACACTGCAAAAACTCCGGTGTTGAATATGCAACACAGGTCGGTGTTTAACTTGTCCGTGTTAATTTCTGGTGTGTCATGTTTAGATTTCAAACCACCGCTTGGTGTTTGCTGCAATTTTGGTTAGGCATTTTGGGGGGTGTCTGCTTATGTAATGCAGAAGTAAGCAGCTAATATAGAAACAAACAATAAAACAGCAACTGTTCTACTAACATGTTAGATGTTTTCCAGCGATAACACTACACCAACATTGGTGTTAATTAACACCAAAGAGGGTGGTCTTCCTGGACAAACCAGGAGGGTGTTAAATATAAAACACCATGTGTCAATTTAACAGCAATAGGGTGTTAATTACCCATTTGTGTCAATTTAACACCAGAAGGTGGTTAAATCAATATTAACACGACATGTGGTGTAAGAATTAACACCAAGAAGTGGTATGTCGTATATTGTACAACCAAAATTTAGTGTCCAATATAACACCAATTTGGTGTAAGATTAACACCAATAGTTGTGTCCTCTCCAAACACCGGCTTGGTGTTAAAATCAAACCCTTCGGTGTTAAATTTAACACCGAGTTTTGCCGTGTATACAGTGAACCATTCTCAAATATTCTGTTATTAACACCACGAGTCATATGTTGACATTTTGACAAACCACACAGGTGATTGTCCTGGACAGACCTGTAAATTACCACCACAGTTATCAATACAAAGGTGGAACCATGGACTTCAGGAGAAATAATTTAGTTCAGTGATATAGCACCATTTTGCAAAGAGTGATTACAAACACAAATATTATAAGTAGTCCTTAGACATGACACATAAATGTTTATTGAAGGAAACTATAGGAAAGTAAAGGGAACAAAATTAAGAGAAGAAGAAGTTATGAGTTCATTAGATATATCCCCGAGAAAAGGTTTAATAATTCCAAAATTTTGCAGTTGCTTTTGATGAGGCTGTTTGATGTTATTAACAACATTTATATCGCGGTGCCCAGAGGCCACTGTGTTATAATTCTGTCCTTTTACGGACAAAATACAAAATGACTAACGTCCAGAGTATTATCGAAATTTGCAGTAGATTATGCAAAATTCAGATGATTACAAAATCTCAACTCCTTTGGGGAAAGTCAAGGGGATGAGGTGTGGATCACGAAAAAGCCCAATGTTGTTAAGTGTTTCATTCATGCTATTATGACTTTCAAATAGCATGTTTATTAATAAATTACTGGTAAGACAAAGAGTAACCTTTTAAGTTACCTTGGAAAAAGAACTACTGAAAAAAAAAACAAAGCCTTTTGGCCTAATAGAGAATTTAAGCAATTGTGAAAACAATTGGTCATCATTATCATGGAACTTATATAGTAATTTTACTGAAGTATGTATGATGGAATATTTAAAGAGGTACAGATCTTTGATTTGTACTCTACTGTAAAGTAAGTGTTCAGTTATATCAAAATCAAGCCTAAATTTCAAGGTCTGAACCTAGAATTCATTAGGGCAAGATGTTCCTTTTGTAAGGACCTCTTCTTGTTAAAATTATGTTTGCTTATGTTAATGTGGCAAATTAGATAGAGTTGTAAAAACAAATGACAAACATTAATGATGCCATTTGTCTTTTCACACTATAGTTTATTGTTTTATCCAATAGAACATAATTTCTACTACTATTTCATTTTATTTACACTTGAATCTTGAAAAGATGTATTGGCATGTGCGAAGGTTTTAAGTTCGGTTTAACACCCAAGTTTGTCCCTGACATGTTACTACTCTTTGAAGTGTTAACAAATTAACAGATAACAAGTTACAGATTTTTGAACAGAGAAAATAACCCAAAGATTTAATGACTAGTACATCACATCTCAAGTTATTTATGGAATCAATCACATTTTAGAGGAAACTGTATTCTATTGAGAGCTGTATTAACATGACAAAGTATGGTGGCGGGTTTATTATTTTCCCCTGTCTGTAGCATGCCTTGGTTTGAAAAATCAAGTAGGCCTAGGTTATAACTGCAAATGCTTTACCCCTCAAAGCTACGTTACATGAAATTATCTGTCTCAAATGAGTCAAAATGAATATGGTATGGCCGACTCACACAAGAACATAAATTTTAAAGATAAGTCAGGGCCACTGTAAATCAATGAAATTAACGTGTTGAAGTGTTTTGGCGTTTCCATGTGATTCTGACTTTCATTTATATACCAAAAGTAATAACCTATTACAGTTAGCTTGGAAAAAAGACTAACTGAATACAATAACTTGTTGGCCTAACGACAAGAGAATTTGATGTAAATTAAAGCAATGGAGAGATGTGAAAACAATTTTGGGCATCATCAACATGAACTAGTAACTATTTACTGAAGTATGTATGATAGTAAAAAGTCAAGCGGTAAAGAGCATTGAATCATGCATACCCTCTGTTCAGTGTTTTCGGGTATCAAATAACAAGCCTAATCAAAGCCGACTCAGAATTTTGAACATATAACTTTTTTGTGGTGTGTGAATTTAAGTAGAAGCAAATTCATTAGCAGTTGGTGACCATTTTTAGGGGCTATTCTTGTTTGGAATTATGCTGCCGGGTATTTAACATTTCCATACATGTGACAATACAGAAAATGATTTCTTGGATTTTAATTCCTTTTCACTTGGGACATTGTTTTCTATTGCAATGGATAGTGTAGTTGGTATGAATGTATGTGTCTGTGTAATGTGTGTCTGTCTGCAACTTCGAAACATGTGTGTGGCATGTGGCGTTTCTGTAAATAAACTTAAATGTATAAGAAAAAATTGAAAAAAAAAAAAAAAAAAAAAAAAAAAACAAAAAAAAATTTCAACCAAGCTATTTTCTGCATTGCTAATTTTTTTACAATTTTTTTTACCATCCTAAACCAAATGTATTAAATGTGCCCCATTTTCTCCTTATAAATAATAGATCAAGGTGGTGTTGTTTGTTGTCCTTTGAATGGCATCATATTATCGGCTACTGCATCATTGATGCTCTGGTTTTTATTATGCATAAACGTATTCATGACGTAAACCCGGAGCAGGAGCGTACATATATAGCGCCACTCCCACGACTATTATGTAGCGTAATGCGCCACTCAGACTGGCGAACTATACGCGACAATTTCATGCAGTCAGTGTGCAGTAAACGTCATCCATTACTTTATTTATTTATTTACCCTGTTTTTATTGCAGTTCGCAAGCATTGTTTCTCGTTGCATCTGGGAACGTCTCTCCGTAAATGGGCGCGATTGTTTTTCGTTGCATCTGGGCCGTCTTTCGGGAAATGACGCGATGTTTTCGTTGGCCTGTGGGCCGTTATTGACTTTACGCTACTTTTCCTGTGCCGGGAAAACGGCCGAGATGCAATGAAACGCAAACTTTGGCTTTCGTTGCATCTGGGCGTTAAAAATAAAATAGATTGCTTTCTGGGCATGTGGGCCGTCGGCCGGCAAAAAGACCGGTCCGGTAGGGTTAAGACAGGGATACAAAATATACAGCGTCCAACTCGTAAATTCATTAAAGAAAGGACCTGACATTGTCGCCAAACGGCCGAGTACTTAAGGAAAATAAAGAAAATGTCGTGCACTTAACGTGTGTCCAATCATTTATCTTGAGAAACATTTTACATGTAAATCATACCCATAAATAAATGTTGTTGCTAACGATGAGGTGGCTACCCAAGTTCCAACTGGCCAAGGTGGTCGACTTATAATCTTACATGCCCGGTCAAAATGTGGGATTTTATCCCAGGAGCTCAGCTGGTATTCCAAAGCAAAACTAGCTCTGAAGACTACCCATGAGATGAACGGAGATACGTTTATACAGGTTTATTACACAGCTAATGCCCAACATTCCTCCACACTCATGCATTGTTATGGATAATGCCCGTACCATACATGCTGGAAGAACGAATTCCGACCATGTCTTCGCGATGAACTGCAAGAATGGCTGACAAACAACAACATATCATGGGAGCCCAACATGATCAAGCCCTCAATTGTATGACTTGTGAAGATGCACAAACCGCGATGTACCAGACAAATTATAATGAAATTGCGAGATGAAATGTCATTACATTCTTCGTTGCCACCGTACCCGCTGAGCTTAATCCCATAGAATAATATTGGACAACTGAAGAATGACGTTGCATGGAAACAAACTCCGAATTCAGAGGGGATTAAACTCTTGCTTAAAAACGCCATCTCAAAAAATCACACCAGAAGTTGGGCAAGTGGTAGAGAATATGTCAAGAAAATTAGGGAGAGATCTACGAATGCTGAAGTTCGATCGATTCAACGCTGGTTGAGGAAGGTTGAAACCCTTCGATTCTCACTCGAGGAATCTGATTCAGAGAGTAGTGATTCGGACAATGAGAGCGATTCCAGCCCTGAGAATGAACCTTAAAAATACCTTTTAAAAAAAAAGAAAAAAATCAAAAATTGTGTGATTTGATTTTTAGACAAATGCATAGATTGAGAAGTTTGTTGTAAAAAACAAAAGCTTCTCAATCGCTATGCATTTGTTTGTCTAAACATAATAATCTTAGGCCTATCCATGACTCAGTCATCACTGTGACGACAGTGACAATATGTTGCCCAGGGTATGTCCCAACTGCTATTCCTGTGTAGTTTGAAATCTGTGAATCCTGTGTCAATCCTGTTTTGCACGATTGATAAATCCATTCAATGTACACATTCGCATAAATTACATGTCAATTGCGCCGCTGCACGTGTATTCTCAATCACTCATGATCATGACATTCAGTGTTGGAAGTTTGAACTTGCCTGAATCTAATGCGAGTCTCCGTCCTTTTCAACACAATCTGATTATTTCCCCGCTATCTTGCACTCTTCGAACATGCAGCAGACACTTTTTCAATAAAAAAATAACCAAAAAACGTTCAAAATTATTACGATTACACTGCTGTATTCCAAGTAAAATGCACCGTCAAACTTGAGTGTAACTTCAAGTTTTGACAACCACGTGAACGTACATGCACAACAACAACCGTACCACATCACCGTAGGTCTGTTATGCACGCCGTTGTACAGTGACCTCTGCTGAATTGACCAATCGCGCTAATGTATTTATGTTACTAGGGTGCTTGTTACTAGGTCAAGTACAGCTGGGCGTACGCATTGAACGCTCAGTATTTTGACGACGCGTCTCAGATTTGATTCCAGACATAATAGATCTTACGTGCAAATTCGGTCATATCTGTAAGAAATTCGCAATTTTGTATTATCTGGCCGTATAAAACGGACAGAAGCACAGTGGCCTATGGGACCGTGGGAGAAAAGCAATTGCTCAGTCATAACACAAAACCACAGATCGGGATCAACTCAAATTTTTTTAATAAGCGTTTCTCAAGGATATCTAGTAAACTTTGTAATGAATAAAACAGAAGGTGCTGAAAAAGAGCTTACCAAGGATAGCCCAAAAAGCCCTCCGCTAAGCTAAGGAGGCTTAAAAGTGCTTGTTCCGATTTATGTGTATTATGTTCTCTACTTGATATAAGAGCCTGGCACTTGCACTTACACCACACACCACATCAAGTAACTGTGGGAAACAAACTTGCGGTTTGATGATAGACGCAATAATGCATGTTGCAAAGCCCTATTCAATACTATGCTAATATTGATGGTTAACCACTAAAACGGCGGTTTTTTGTTTGGAAATGAAATGGATTTGAGAGCTCAAATTTCAGGACGACAATCAGAAAAAAAAAAAAAAAAAAAAAAAAAAAAAAAAAAAAAAAAAAAAAAAAAAAAAATCGGGGGTTCCCAAAGACGATCAGAACACACACCTTTAATTCAATTGAGGTCCTTATTTGAAATAGCAGAGACAATCCGAACATCGCACATCCGAACCCATCATGAATTGACATTATAAGAAAAATGGGATTGGAATAATGCAAAGAAAAATAATATTGCACTATAGAATAAACTAAATATAAAGCCAAAAAGAACAAACCCCAGGGCTAGCAAGAGAAAACCTAAATTTAGGCAAAAAGGCCTTGTTCATCCATCAATGCCCGGCAGGGTTCCCGCTTAGGATTTTGGCGTCATATGACGGTACAGAATTTTCACTGGACTTTTAAAATGAATTCAGAATGAGTAACAAAAGAGGTCCACTTGGACGCCATACATTGTAATTCTAAGCCTCTGGAAGACAAAAATATGTGTTTCTAAATCTCAAAAGCATTTTTAAATATTTCTGCTAAATGCAGCATTCAAAATATTACACATTGTGGGAAAACCAAATTCACAATATTGCAATAGCTTTATTACTATTACTATAGTATTGCTTGACAGAAAACCAACTTGTTAACATTAAAACAAGGAAATCTGATACCTCGAACGTTTCACCTTGAACGCAGAGTAGAAATCAGGAAATCTTATGCACCATGTATTTGGAAACTGATAAGCCCTGATTAGTAGTAGGGGTGGGCACGGTACAACTTTTTTTTTTGTTTAATCGAGTGGATGGCCATTTGGCGCCTGAAAAAGAATATAGCAAGCTTTTGCACTGAAGATAAAGTTTTGGGTTGGTTCCATGGATTTTAAGTTTTGTAGTCAATGGGATTTTGAGGTTAAATTAGTTATCTGCCAATAATTGCCACATACAAACTAATGACAACCATGTAACATGCACATGTGCTAGGTATATTGCCTCCCTTTGTAAAACCATAGGTTTCCATAATAACCAAGTTCCTGATTGTCTAGAATAAAGAAAAAATGTCTTTACCTTGCAGAGGGCGTGTAGTCACTCATTAGCACAGCTACAACTTTCACTTACTGGTTTAAATTATTTATAGAAACAGGAATGTATACACCTCTTTACACACAATGAGTTGCATGTATGTTAACAATATAGTACCACACATGCGCATGCTGGTATGAAAACACCCCAGTACCATTCACAGGTATTAGCAAGTTATGTAACTGGTTGCAAAGGCTTGATGACCCTACAACAATAGACTCCTTCAATTTTCACTCACTCACAAACTAGTGGTCTTGTTCTGGTGGTTCTGTGCATTGCCTTGCCTCAATTGGAGGGAATTTTGGAAAAATATCTTTTCTGCCATTGAGAATATTTTTTTTTCTTTGACAATTATTTGCCTAAACCTATAAAGCACCTATTGGTGAATTTCTAGCAAAATCCAGGATGAAGATCATGTTTGTTTTTTGTTTTTCCAAAAGTAGCAAAAAAGCCCTATAGACTTCATGTACAAAATTTAAACTTGATGGAACCAACCTAAAAATTTATCTTGAGTGAAAAAGCTTGCCTGATTCATTTTCAGGAGCCAATATGGCCATAGGATATGCTCGTTTTACAAAAGATTTGTAAAAAAAGTTCATACTTGCCCACCCCTATTAGTAGTACTACAAACATTTGGTAGGCTGGTATCGGACCACAAAATATTCTACTGGACCAGATAATTCTGAACATTTGGAAATTATGGGGTCCAGTGGACTTCAAGTTAGAAACAGTATTGCTTAGGAACTGGTGCATTGTGGGATACACCCTACATGTTTAATGTTTACATTTTTCTATAGCACTTGATAGTTTGGGTTTTGCGTCATACTTGGAAGATTGTAGATCTGTCCTTGAAGAATGCAAGACGGTAGCTGCTAAAAAGAGACGAGCAAGCAACAGGCTGGAAAACCTTGGTATTCCTGAGGAGGAGTTGCTACGACAACAGATGGAATTGTTTACTAAAGTAAGCTAGATTGCAATTTGGGAAAATATTGATATCATTTTAAGAGTAAAATTGAAGTCCTTTCATTTGCTTTTAAAAGATAGGTAGAGCTTTTTTTTAAATTTTACTCGCCAATACATGGATAGCACAATCTAGTTCAGTGTATTATTTTAATGTTATCATACTTAGAGCAGCTCTCCAATAATAATTGGTTGTTGAAGACATAAAAGCCAAAAAAGCCAAACCATGTGTGTACATCAGATTGAAAACATACAGCAGTTTTAACCATTTGCAGAACCAGTGTTCTAATGAATACCTTTTCCCCAATGCTTATTAATGGCTTATGTATTCTTTCAGGGCCGTACGCAGGATTTATTTTGGGGAGGTGCGGAAATTTGGAAAAGTGGACCTTTTTTGGTAAAAGTTGATATTGATATAACCCCCCCTAAAATGGTCCTTTTTAGGACTTTTTGAACATCTCATCTCCAAAAAGTGGACTTTTTTGTCAAAATTCCTCTGAATTTGTTGTTACCTTTTTATCAAAAAATTCCTCTGAATTTGTTACCTTTTTATCAAAAAATTCACAAAAAAAGTGGACTTTTTGCCCTTTTGTGGCCTGCGTACGGGCCTGTATTCTTAATTACAAAAACTTTTCTGCCATTTCATAGTTCTTAAATCTGGAATAGTTGGTCAAATCTTTTGATTGGCATTGCCAAATATCTTTCATTCTTAAACAGTTGTGAAAATATAAGCAATTTCATTGGCTGATGCCCGGGTTCAATTCGACAATTAAACCCAGGTTGTACGCGCTGCCTGTTGACGTTGTTTTTAGGTTGAAGTGCTCGCGTCATACCGCGTTTTGCTACGTTCGGTCTTGCCTGCCAACGTTGCGTCTCGTTACGTATGATCATTGCGTTCAACGGGTTGTTCGATTGTTGCCTTTGAGTGGTGGCAGTCCTTTCTTGTTGTATTTAAGCCGTAAAGTATCGTTAAATTGGGTTAAAGATGACCTTAAATGATAAAGCTGTTTAAGAATGAGAATAAAGGTATGGTTTTGGGAACCGGTACTCTCTTTACGATGAATTGAAACCGGCGACACCATTATTTTTGCGTGGAAGAACTCGGCCTCCGGCCTCGTTCTTCCACTTAAAATAATGGTATCGCCTTGGTTTCAATTCATCGTAAAAAGAGTACCGGTTCCCAAATTCATATAGTTTATTCTCTAATTATTCCAACAGGCCAGAGAAGAACAGGCTGCTATAGAGCAGCAGGAATGGGTTCAACTCCAGGCAGCGCAAGCCGCTCAGGCAGCTCAGGGACAGCTGATACAGCAACCAGGAGCCGAACAGGTGTCTGCCTCAGCTGTAGTGGCCTCACTACAACAAGCACAAGTACCACATGAAGGACCATCGTGATATTATTGTGTTGTCAACAGCAACGCATCCCACCACAACTTAAGTGACACAGTGACTGCTGCTTCACATTTGTCTGAAGTAATGTCTGGCAGCTAGCTTAGAAGTTGACTCCAATTTGTAATGGACATCACAGCTGTTTCAAAGTCTCATTTATTATGACAAAACCGGAATAAAAAAAAAATATCAAAGGTGACAAAAGTTTTGACAACTGATTTGGATTATTTATTCCACTAACTGCACCCTTCATAAATTTTATGAAATTTCATTGTGGGCAACGTTGATTTTGTTTTTCATAAAAATCTAGTTTTACACAGATCTCTATGGAAAATGGGCATATAGAGGGCACCATAACATACAAATCATGATCTTTGTAGGCCTATATGGCAAGATTCCTGTAATGGATTTTTCTGATTTTTAAATCAGAAATAGCTCTTGCATATCCCAACTTGATACCAGTCGTCAAATTGTGTCGCCAAGTGCTACTTACGACCGTGGTCTAATCGCTAATAACCTCGTCCCCAGAACCCCAGATTTTACCGGAAGTGGTAAACTTTTGATATCAGAAGAAAGCTACTATTTTTGCTCATTTACCCTGTGAAATCTTAGGGCTAAAGAATGTTTGGTTTGGATGTTATAAGCAAAATATGGCCCATTATGGTCGACCAATATTAATTTTACCCGGTACTCTAAAAATCACATTTTTAGCTTTCACATCGAAACAGGTCAAAATATTGGCACAAAACTTTACAAATGGGGTTTTGGGGTTAAGGTCATTCTTTCATTATGATCAAGATGAAAACTTTATATACTTGTATCAGGTCCTCCCCCTTTAAAAGTGCAACAAGAGATTTCACATAAATATGTGTCCCTAAAAATGTAAAATCCTAATTTTCACACTGTAAAGGTTTCTATAAAAAATATCTCCATTGGAAAGGATTAAGCTGGGAATTATTTCTTTGGTACAACAATTGCAAAATTTCTAATATCCTATTGGAGGAAATAAGAAATTTTGATATTGAAATATATAAAGCAAATAAAAATTATTTTTTGCTTTTACTTTTAAATATTTCTGTAGCAAAATAAAAGGTAAGAAATCTATTGAGTGTCTACATGTAATCTGTATTAAACCACTACACATGACAGAAAATATGGATGCTTTGAAATCTTTCATTGCATGTTTGAAATTGTTCTAGGAGACGATTTGCATGAGATCAAACAGCTGTGACACCAGCTTGACACACAGCACCGATGTTGTCAAATAGTAGAGTATGAGTTTATTATCAGGTCCAATGTCAATACACTGCAGACTTTTTTCTTTCTGGGGCATGATGGTTCTCAATGGATAAGGTTTTTTTTTGTTTTTTTTTTGGAGTGGGAAGAATTTGTTTGAGATGGCTGATGCAATGCCCATTTGTTTTTAGTGTGTTTATAATAATAATATGTAACCACTGTGTTAACCATTTATGCAACAAATGTTTTCAAACTATTTGGCTTAGTTTATTAGTTTACCGGAATCATTGATATTTGCAAAAAAAGTGAAAAAAAATATTTGGTCTATGCTCACTTGCTGTTACCAACACAAAATTGTACATATATGTGTAACCAAAGAAAAATATCTTCCATTAGCAAGTCCTACTCTAGCATTATAAAACTGTTTATGATGATATTAATTTGAATGGTGATGCGTGCGGAATATAGGTCAAAGGTCATTTTGGTCAAATAAGGGTCATTTTTTTCCACTTGTTGTGATTATCATAGTGGATTCATGTAACCTCCAATTCAGAAAAAACTGCTTACCAATCTGAGTTGATCAATGAAGATCTGAGAATCACAACCATATATTTTTTCTTTGAAAGACGGCACATATTGTCAAATTTCATTTTAAACTCAAATTTTAAAGTGTGGGTGTACCATTTATAATTTGTATTGTTTGGGGTCTCCTACTTGGATGAGAGCCTGGCACCTGCATACATTCACCACCAAGTATCGTGGGAAACGACTTGCGGTTTTGATAATGAGCGATAATGCACATTGCAAGACCACTATTCCCTAACTGTGCTAATATTTGATGGTTAACCATTCAAATGGCAGGTTTTTATTATATTGTAAAGAAGTGGATTTGGTGAAGCTGAATAATTTCATGCCAGATAATGGAGAAAAAATAGGCTTTCATATGATACCAAAAATACTACTTACTACTTCACTTCCTGGTAATCAGGGGGTCCCAGAGGCGATCGGCACAAGCTCCCTTTAAAACGGAAACATCAATGCAGACTAAAAAATCTTGTGTTAGAAAATACACTTCCGTCTGTTTTCCCACTAGTTTATACACAAACAAAACGAACTGCAATCAAATTCCAATGTAATGCTATATTGGAGGTATCGGTAAAATTCGGTCCTCTGTATTTGTTACACTGTTCGTCTGCAAATCGTAAGCAAGTGCTATGACATTTTTTGTGAGAAAACGCTAAATTTGGAAGGTAAGATTGTTCAATACTGATAGGACGTTTCTCGAACTAAATCGTCGGCCTTCAACACTGTCATTTTATCATGTTTTTGGACAGCAAATATTAAGAGATTTCTCCACCCATTGCGAATTTGGCATGCTTTGAAAGGTGCAGATTTAGGTAGCTTGGTGTTTTTTGAAGGCATTTCGCATTCATTCTTGATTTTGTTTCAAAAACTCGAGTGCATTTCTAATAAGTACAGATATTAAAACAAAATACAGAATCCCAAACCTGTTTTATTAGATTTTTGTTCTGAGGTCTAAGTCACTTTGCTGCTGAGGAAGTCTATGGCTTCATTTCTTAGAACGCGGTCCCTTATCCTTATCCTTGGAGTTTCAGCCTTATAAAGGCACACTGTAATGTTGGTAAACATGTGCAGAGAAGCTCATGTGTCCATTGTGTGTCCCCCTCGCACCCTATACAGGCAGGCCTAGGGTATTTACTCTACTTGTAGAATATTTCTCATACACTGTTCTTGAAATGGTGAAAAACAAGATTTCATTTGAATAAAACAAGGGGATGGTATATGTCATGTCCTGTTCGATAACTGTAAATAGCAATGGTTATTGAAGCCTAAAACTTTTATTTTATTACAGACCGAATTGAAATGGTGATATGGGTTTTGACAGTAAAGGTACCTATGCAGGCCGTGCAGAAATTCATGCTGTAATTTTGAGAAAGTGGATATTGGATTATATAAATTTTCCACATCAATTCGTGGGTATATGTAAGGAGAGAGAAAAGTGAAAGTTTTTGGTGTTGTTGAACCTATTCTTTTATTTTATAAACAAATTTTGTTGCTCTAAATGTTCCTTTCGGAAAAAAAAAGGGTAACAGTGCAAGTATTGATCTAAAAATAGTAATGAATAATATAACTGTTTTTTGTGTGAAAGTTTCTGTTGGTAGCAAACGAAAAGAGATTCCATGGGCCCACCCAAAATGAAACACACCGAGTTTCCTATTGCATATGAAATTAGCGCTTGGTTCAATTATGATATAACAGTTGTAAGATTGTTTGATCAAACATTTTTTGTGGCCCGCCAGCTATAGCTTGCAGGACCACCACTTAGCAATCCTTATCCGTTGTGCGTGTGTATGTATGTGTGGATGTATTGTGGATTGTGTGTCACTAAAGTGTTAAGTTTTTATTAAATTTACCTCCATGGCACTTGAAGTTCAATTGAAAACAAACTTGTGTCATAGGTGCACCCAAGGGGGGGTTGAAACCCATTCAAACCAGTCGTCCGTGCTGCGCTGACATTTTGATATGCAAACGGCTATTATCAGTTTTGGGTGCTTGTATACAACAATGTCAATTCGATACCAACAATTCCTCCGCCAAATATCAGTTGTTGGATGTTGGGTGCTATTTGGTGGTTAATTTTGTCCTACCCATGGCCACACATACGAATGAAATGACACATCAGTCGTTTTGATTTCAATAAACCGCCTCAATGAATACAATCTTTTTCACCTAAGCGCGCATATGCATTATGAAAAAAAGAGTATCTGAGCTACAATGATCCAGGTACACCATTATTACACCTGGCCACCTCTAAACACATACTTAATTTTATCACTTCTCACTAAACCGATTAGTGTATATGCAATCGCGCACCCACATAGTGGAAGAACGGAGGCAGCCATTGCTTTTCTATGTTGGTACGCTAGGTTTTCTTTGTGGTTTGCAAAACACAAATGCGAGAACGGTGAATTTCTAAAAGATTACTACGTTTTGCCTCTTATCTATATAGAACCTCTTTGGTTGGCACCATAGTAATCCCTCATATGTTTATGGGATCAAAGGTCGCATGGTCCCGAGGGTCATCGGTCATGGAGCGGCCCACATTTTATATTATTCGTGGAACTATCGTGAGCGCAAAAGCCGAGAACCTGCGAAATCTAGATTTTGAACTTGGGATGTGAATATTCGTTTTCTACGGTACTAATATGTACATGGGCATCAAGTGTTGTGTGTAGGTAGGATTCCGAAAACAGTGTGTCCACTGCATACTTTTCAGATAAAGCACAGTTCGTAATGGCTGTAACAGTGTGTTAAATGTTACACTCGTTAACACCCCATAGACTCCACTGGTAGTAGATATACTTCAGAACATTTTAATGTTCTACTCTGAAAAGTAATAATTAATAGTTCCTGATTTAGGTCTTAACCAATAGAATCAACAACATTGAACAAAAAATCTTGAAAGTATTTAAAAGGTCCATCGGCCCGATCGCTAATAGCCCCGTCCCTCCCACAGACACCCAGATTTTAACTCAAGGAATTGGTCAACATTTTGGTGTCAGAAGAAAGCTCCTATTTAAATTCTCAGTTTACCTGAGAATCTTTAGGGCCAAAGGATGTTTGGTTTTGGTAAGTAATAAGCGAAAATGTAACCCCATATTGGTCCGACCCATATTAATTTTACCCAGTACTCTATGGGCTTTACAAAATAACGATTTTGCGCTCAGCCTAAACGCATTGAAATATCGGCGCGAAACTTTACAGGTGGGTGTTTTTAGGTGAAGGCCCAACGTATCAGATTGAAAACTTCATAATATCCTTAATCGTGTCATCCCCCTTTAACAACAAATGGCTGTTTAAATCAGCTTTGAATTTTTTGACACATACTATATTGTATTTAGGTAACCTTTTACTGGAAACCCCTATTATAATTAAAACTGTGACAGAGATTAATTTGGTTGATTGGTCAAAATTTCAAGCAAATTAACGTTTCTGTTTTTATTTGACCTGTGACCTAGTTGGTGGGATACATGAAAACTATGCATAACAGATGAGGAAACTATTCCTCATTTCAAATCCTTAAGAAGCAAGGGAAACCTGACCACATATTACCTGATCAAGCAACTTCTTCCAACTTGAGCATGTACACACCAAAATTGACCTTTTTTTTTTCACCGATGTAAAAAGGAGTAGGTACTGGTGGCGGGAGCTACAGTCCATAGACGACAAACTGATAAAGCATACACTAATGTTGCAATGAAGAGTCTACTGAATGAGTGCCCTATTCTTTACCGTTGTAGCGGACTAATGCTTACGGCGGACTATACTTTATAAGAAGTACCGAGACCAACCTCTAAAAACTGTCTAGATGATCTGTTATCATTCATAACAAGGATTGTCAAAACTTTACATTGTTTTGGGGCATATTTGCACAAGTTCTCAAGTATACATCTGTCATCTCGTTGCTGAAGAAATCTGGCTTCGACACAAACATGCTCTCATATTACCGCCCGATCCAAACATCCATTTCTCAGAAAGGACTGAAAGAGAACAGTTAATCACTCACAGACTAGCTCAGACATATCAATATGACCTCCGTGTCCGATGCATGCTGTCATGCTGTTGTAATGAAACTGTGTGAATGTTTTAGTACCCAACTTTGTATGTTGTGGCATAAGATTAGAGACCAATGTTTACCATTTTACAAAAGTCAAATTCTGTTTTGTATTCCGTTTTACAAAACCCGATTTTCACCTGATTTTTTGTTAATATGAAAAATCAATGAAAATGACCATATTACAGTGTAACGTAATTATCAGTCATTGAGTTATGGAGTGTTCACAAAAGTCGGCCTTCCACGCCCAACTCATTTGTTCGGTAACCCTAACAAGGCTCTAGACCACAAAATACAAACAATGTAATATTGTGGTATATTGTGGTATATGATAGTTACAGAACCTACAATATTTTGTGGTAGTTTGTGGTATGTGATCTCATCATTGACATATAAAGTGTGGTAAATTCACGTACATCCCGCACCCGACCCGCGTCATGTAAGCCTATAACACCAAGGTTCCCCTGGGCCCGCAATTTCTCTTGCCAGCCCTGTACATTTTTGGCCTATGGTGCAGCTTATTGTTGTTTATTACTGTGGTATATTGTGGTATATGATGAGTTACTCCAATTTGGTATAGTTATGATTTATCTAACTTCTAAGCATATACCACCATATACCACAATCAAATTTTGTGGTAGTTTGTGGTCTATGGAAGTGCAAATATGATGAAAGTTGTGGTATATTGTGATCTGTGGTAAGTCCTCATAATATACAGCCTGCAGTGCTATCTAAGCATCTCGAGATTACAACACACAATTTGAACAGAACAAACGGCATTTGAAAGTCTAGACTGTCCTTGAAGGTGATTAAGTATCATGTCACAACTATTTTGTAATTGCCAAAGAGGGCACTTTTTCACTTGTACAAGTTTTCTGAGACAGGTTCTAGATACCTGCTGCGTCATTTAGCAAGGGTTTACATGCATTTGTCAGCGATTTGCTAAATCAGAAAATCGGAAAAATCATCAAAAATCTGATTTTGGCATGTCTGTAGCAAGTATAGGTATCCTAACACATCCTGCAAGTGATAAGATCAAAAGCAGCCTAATAAGTACAAAATTTGACATTTTAGTCAGTTACTGTCCGGTACGTACACTTACTACAACACGTAAATGAATTGATATTCGTATATTTCAACACTGTTTTCTTCCTTTTCAATTTTCAGATATAAAAAATAACCCGGGAGAATTCTACTGGTTTACCCTTCACTGAGGGTTGGAAGTCTGAATGTAGGGAGCATGAGAGGGAAGGGTGGGGAATATTTTTTGCCCGAGAGTTCAGGAAGAGGAAGGTTGATATGTGTGGTGTGCAGGAAGTGAGGTGGTGAGGGGATGGGGGCTAGGATGTGGGAGTTGAGGGAAGAAGTATTTAAGTTGTGGGTGTGGGCAGAATAAGGATGGATGGGGGGATTGGTGGTATGGTTAAGGACGGAACTGTGTGAGAAGGTGTGGAAGTGAGAAGGAGAGTCGCTAGGTGATGACAGTGGGAATGGCTTTTGAGGAGGAGGTAGTGAGGCGCATTTGCGGCTTATGCTCCGCAGAGCCGTAGAAAGCATGAAGAGAAGTGCATTTTTATGATGAGATGGCAAGGAGGGATATGCAAGTGTGGGTTCTTAGTTCTCTTGTTGGTGATTTCATTGGGAAAGGTAATCACGGTTTGGTGGGGGGGGGGTGGTTCACGGAGGGAACGGGTTGGGGACAACCGAGGTAAGATGCTGGTAGAGTTTTTTGGATAACGGGTGGTGTTGATAGCGAATACGTGGTTTACGAAAGAGACAAAGGAAAGTGCCTTTGTTCAGGGGGAAACGAGTCGGAGATTGATTCTGTGCTTGTGGGTAGAGAGGAATTCCAAGGAATTACAACACAGGTTGGTGGTTGCGGGGGGGGATGTGGCAAAGTTGAAAGTGAAAGGAAGGTAGTGCATGTGAGGAGGAAAAAGTATGGAAGCCAGAAAGAGAGAGAACAAGAAAGAATTGTGAGATGAGAGTGGGTGAGTTTGTGGGGGATGTGTCGGATCTGTGGGGGTTTTTAAGGAAGGGGCTTACCGGCGGTGTGATGACGTGTGTGGAAAGAAAGGGAGGAGAGACGGGAAAGATACGGGTGGTGGAATGAGTAGGAGGCGATAGGGAGAAAGAAGATGCGTAGAAGGAATGAGAAAAGTTGGACGGAAGACGGAAGTTAGATATAACGTTAGGTTCAGAGATTTAAGCAGCATCAAAGATTGTTTGTGAGGGGGGGGGGCTAGTGCTATGAATGAGGATTCTTATATGTGGTGAGTGAGTTGAAGGGGGGGAGAACCAAACCAGTTGTAAAGTAGTGAAGGCAATGAAAGGAAGGAAGATAATGTTTGAAGTGGGAAGATGTATGAGAGGAATGATGGAAAGTTGAAGTTTAGTGAGAAAGATCTAGGTAAGGGTCTTGAAAGAGCATATGGAGAGACTCATGAATGAGGAGAATGAACGGATCATGTGTGTTGTAGTCTGATTTGGTGTAAGGGCCAGTTGAGAGAGTCACGGTGAAGAGTGGTTAATTGCAATTGGAAGAAATGAAACAGGAAGGCTGCTGGACCCTCGGAAGTGAGTGTTTAGATGATTTTGCGAGTGGAGAGGTAGGATTTTGTGATGATGGAGTTGTGTTAGAAAGTGTTAGATGGAGGAGGAAAGCCGGTGGAGTGGGCTGTGAGTTTGTTAGTTCCAATTTTTTAAAGGAAAAGGGGATGCAATACGCTGTGGTGCGCATAGGGGTGTGAAGTTGCTGGAGCATGCGATGAAAATTGTGGAGAGGGTACTAGAGAATAGAATTCGGAGGAAAGTGAAAGTGGATGAGATGTAATTTGGTTTTATGCCAGGGAAGGGAACGATAGATGCAGTGTTCATTTTGAGGAGGTTGCAAGAGGAATATCGAGCAAAAGGGAAGAAGCTGTATATGTGCTTTGTGGATCTGGAGAAGGCCTTTGATAGAGTACCGAGGAAAGGTGGAGTGGGCGATGAGGAAGAGGGGTATACCAGAAGTGGTGGTTAGAGCGGTGATGAGTCTGTATGAAGGAGCAAAAACAAGAGTTAGAGTAGGGTCTGAGTTGTCTGAGGAGTTTGAGGTGAAGGTGGGTGTGCATCAGGATTCTGTGCTGTCGCCGTTGGTGTTTGCAATTGTAGTTTGATGTGGTTACGGAGAGTGCAAAAGAAGGTTTGATGAGTGAGATGCTGTATGCTGATTACTTAGTTTTAATGTGTGAGACAATGGAGGGTTTGAGGGAGAAGTTATGGAAGTGGAAGAAGGCATTTGAGAGTAAGGGCCTGAAGGTAAACCTTGGGAAGACTAAAGTGATGGTGGAGGGGGAGGTGTTAGTGTGTAAGGTGGATCCATGTGGAATATGTGGAAAGAGGGCGAGGGCAAATTCAGTGTGGTGTGGGAAATGGATTCATGGGAGATGCACAAAGATGAAGAGAGTGACCCCAAGTTTGGCAAGAGATTTTGTGTGTGGAAGATGCAAGAAGGGAGTTGAGGGAGTGGGGAAGGAGGTGGAAAAGTTGTGTGACGAGGTGGAAAGAGTGAAGGAGTTCACATACCTAGGGGACAGGGTTAGTGCGGGTGGTGGATGTGAGGCGGCTGTGACAGCCAGAGTAAAGTATGGGTGGGTGAAGTTTAGAGAATGTGGAGAGTTGTTATGAAGATGAAAGGGATGGTGTACAAGAGTTGTGTGAGATCAGTGATGCTGTATGGGAGTGAGACATGGTGCCAGAGTGAAAATGAGATGTGGTGTGAAATGTGTGGTGTGAAATTGATGGATAGGAAGAAGACTGAGGATTTGATGCAGATGTTGGGTTTGGAAGAGGCGGCTGACCGACTGGCGAAGGCGAATGGTGTAAGATGGTATGAGCAAGTACTGAGGAAGGATGAGGAGCATGTTTTAAAAAGGGCTTTTGAGTTCGAGGTGGGTGGTTTGAGGAAGAGGGGTCGACCAAAGAGGACATGGACGAAGCAAGTGGAGGAGGAGAGTAGGAGGGTTGGGTTGAGGATGGGGGGATGCATGAAATCGGGTGAAGTGGAAGGAGGGAGTAGGGCGATTGTTACGAATATGAGGTGACTCCGAATCCGGCCACCCCCGCAGGGTCACGGACAAAACCGATTTAAAACTTTGGATTTACTACTACTACTACTTTAAGACTATTTCTTCAAAATTTCAAATGTTTTGAATCTTGTCGTTGACTACTGATGAGTGTCTTAATAACTTTAATACCAATAATGGGCTTGGGGCAGGTTGGATCGGTGCCCTTGTGAAAAATCCACCAGCAGGTTTGTTTGTCCATTCTCTCCTTCGGTTAACAACACATCAACTTAAAGGCTGGATTCCTCAACTCTAATGCTTTACGGACTTCCATAAAGAATTGACCAAGAATTCAGTCAGCGAGTTCAAAATCAAGTCCACACAGCTGCTCGTGTCCTTACCACATCAGAACACAACCGACAAAAACCAGTCTCTAGCAACTGCAATTGGCTTCCATTTTACACCCTTCAAGCCATCCACAGAATTCACCACCACCTGCCCTATATCTTTGAGCTCACCCAGCTCTGTGATTACCATCAAGAATTTTGAGATCATATAGCTTGCAATCACTCATCAACAACATTTTATATGTAAAAGATCTTTTGCTTAAGTTTTAAGTATCCAGCACGTTTGTGTTAAACTCCCTAACAACATCCGCTTAGTTCATCACTGCACTGGACACTTTCAAGGCGCATCGTAGACCTTTCCTTTTTATACCGCATTTAGGCCTCCTGATACGCATCTATTCCATATTTTTCTGTTGCAGTTAAGTTCTACTGATATTATGAAATAAACGAGTTTCTATAGGTCCCTCAGACAGACAATATTCATAGTATAGACAGTTGCCACAAAGGCCCGTCGGTCGCAAATGTCCACTTTAGGACCACAAACTGGAATCTTTTTATTTCGAAATTGAAGGTTTTGTGGCTTCAAAGATGACAGCAAACGAATCTCTTAATCTGGTAGTTACTACTTGCTCAGATCTACAACTCTGGCAGCTCTAACTACCTGGCCAGTTCTTAAACTAAAAAGCCCACAATCCCCTCTATAATACTAGAGGCAGGGTATCAATATCTGAAAATAACTATTGCAGCAGCATCAACATAACATGTCCTTACCCATGTCCAATTGGATCTCGCACTAATGACATCGTATTTCCCCCATGTTGCAATTTATTGCGACCATACACCCATGTTGTACATCCTAATCTATATGAATTAGTAACTTTTCTATAAATTTTTAAAACGTGTAAACAAGATTGCATCATTGAATATAGCACTAGGGAATCTATTTTTTTTCTCTTGCATGATGAAAACAAGGTGGCCTTTTTTGCTGGCAGTCCCTCTCTACTTACAGAATAAAATGTATTTCAATCCAGGATGAGCATACTCTACAATGTATAGACATTAATATACGTAGGTTTAAATAAAAGGGCAAAATTGAACCGTTTTGAGGGTTCGGTTTTAGGGACAACCCGTATGAAACCAGGTTAATAACACATTTCATACAGCACAAAGGCAAATGTTAAAACAAATGAAAGGGTGTGTCTGGAAACAGTAATGTTTTATACATCAATAGGGCTGAGTTCTTCAAGAGACGTATTCCTTGGACTTGACTTGGCTGCAGACCCAATAAAAAGATCTTTCTCTGCTGATTCCGGACTCATCACAACAGACAACAGATTCTTCGGTGCAGAAAGTCTCCATGCAATTCATTTTTATTACTACTCTTAGTCAAACACGGCGTTGTAACCTTATCCGAGAAGCCAGAGTCATTCACTCTGCACTTCATGAAAATCCGGTGATTGACCTATGGCCAACTGGCTGGCATTAATTACTGCCTTGGTTACAGCTTCTTCATAGCATTGCACAAAAGATTATAAAGCGTCTGCACGTCATACCTTACCAACAGGAATTAGTCCTACAAGCTTAACATTCGTCCCTCGTATCATGTTATGGTGTAATGCTTCCTCAATATGGGATGGTAGGCCAACATCTTTTCCCGGATCCTGAGGCAACTGTGTAAGCATTTTAATTACCCTTTTCACAGCAGGTCCAGCGGTAGAACTATAGACCTTCCATATAACCCACAGCATATAACCTTGCAAAAGAGTTTGTTTCGAAAGGTTGGATGGTTTTAGCAACAGTGACCTGATTCCAAATCTTGATGATACAACTTTTGCATTCTTAGCCTTTTGAGATATGGAAGGGGTAATTAACAGGGGTCAAATTGTATACGTTTCATACGGGATTAAAAAAAAATGCATCGCCTAGTATAGTTCTACACAGTAGTCTTGAAATGGGTTAAAGGTCCACCCTCGGGTAAAAAAAATGCCCAGTTTTCCTCAAAATGGCAATTTAATAGTAATGTAAATACTGTTATGTGATTTGTAGTGACATTTGGGATATAATTAATGGGAACTATGTGAAGCCCACAGGGTTCTACGAGGGGTCTGGCCTTTATTTGATATACCACACTGCCAAAAGTATTGCAACAGCCAGAAAGCGAAATTCATAATCGCAAATTGATTCAAAATTAATACTATGGATTGCTTAAACAACCTCATGTATTGAATGTCAACGTTGTGCTTTTCATACAGATGTCCATCCTCCAGAATCCAAGAGGGCGAAAAGTGTTTTGATTTGAATTGACATATTCCCTAAATAGGCGGATTAAAGGAATTGCGAGCAATAACTTACCGATTGCCACTCCAGAGTAATACAGGCACATAAACCAATGAAATGGCTTCAAAATTGCGCGTACCATGACGTAACCAGGCGGGGGGCCAGGCGCAAGCCCCCACATCAGAACCTCGCCCCCCCCCCAGCCCCCCCTCCCCCAAATGAACTGACTTTTTGTAGCAGTGGTCTATGGAGAAGGACCAAATTTCGCCCCCTCAAAAAGCTTGGCACCCCTTCCGCCCCCCCTCCATTGCCAAGTCTGGTTACGCCACTTGCGCGTATGATTTGTATGGGTTCGTTAGGGTTCTTAAGGCCGACTCAGAGATTTGCCGGAGAGGGCGCCCTCAATTTCCAAAAAATCGTGGTGTTTGCACTGTGCATATGCTTGTTCCATATAATACTACTGTGTGAATTGCTAAGCTAAATCGAATTCCTTCATATAGAAAATCACACAACTTGTTATAAAATTCCGGATCCGGAATTTTGTTATACACAGTATCCTATGGACTATACACACAATGTTTACTGGCATGAAAACGAAAATCCTACTCATCTCAAATTTCGGAATTGTGGAATTTAGTACTATCTTTAGTTTAGTGACTATTTTTCATTATTACAACATATTTTTAAAAAAAATATTTCGAAATCATCTGAGTCAGCCTTTAAATGTTTGCGAGAGCACATCGAATGGTTGTTTTGCCCGGAAAGAGATAAAGTCAATGGAAAACAGTGCCGTTGAACATCGGAAATTCTAACATCCTAAATGCAATTCGAATGATACATCACGTGGTTTTTTCGTAAATCATGTCTAATTACACGTTTCCATTGCATGACAAACAGAACAATGTTACTGTGCGATTTAAAATGTTGTTTTCAAAGTTATCACGTGACATCTTTCTTGCCATTAAATTTCCAGAGTCCAAAAGCCATGGGCGTGCTTCAATCTTTTATTTCCATGGTCCTACAGCCATTTCGATATTCGCCCTGAACCGGTTACAGTAGACCCTAACCAACCCGTAGTTTCATTTAGCGACTATTTGCAGCCATTTTTGACTTTATTGTGCTGTGTTCCTCTGGAGTACATCGGCAATTTGTCATTACCAGCTCTTTAGACCCGCCATATTTAGGGAACTGACCATCAAATGAAACGTTTTCGCATATCTGATTCTGGGCAACGCACCGGTTTGAGAATCATACTTGGACATATTAACGTTATGTGCAAGTTTTCCCCCCAAGAAAAAAAAACTTCTTGGTACAATATTTAAACGCAATTTTCAAGTAAATCGTTATTTTTTTTTCTGCATGTTGCCATACTTTTTGGCCAGTGTGTGTATTTGAGCTGATTACATAAGAGTAAATGTAATTCCTGTTGTAACATTCCCATATAATCCTTTTTGAAACCATTCATGTTCTAGTGGAAGAATGTTACGTTTTTAATGTTTTCTCCAACCACTTCTTCCTGCAACCGTCCAAAGAGTGTTTCACATCCTCTCTTGCTCTATGCACCTGTGTGTGAGGAGTACAGGATTTACTCTGCATAGATATTCTTATGTGCAGATAACTGGGTCTCCAAATGGTTTCCATCTGCACTCCTATAATAAATACTTCTGACAGGCCGACTTATGAACGAACTCCCCTCGCCATCCTTTCCCAGCATCATTTAAAGGTGGCCCAGGAAATGCAATAGATTGATGTGGTTTTGTGTCAATTGTACAAGGAGGGACTAAAAGCTTTCATATTTGGTTTGGTGATGACATCATTAGTGAAACTATTGTATTTTTCAGAGAGTAATAGAAAATTCCAGGTGACTGGTGTGAATCTATTACTGACACTTGACTGAAAATCATAGTTTCACTATGATGTCACTGGTAGTGTATTCTTTTTTGGGTCCTGCTTTATTGGACTGGATGTCGCATAAATATTTGGAGTAGGTTTATCATCCTCATTTCCTGGGACCTTTAACAATTTCTTCTATTGACTGCGAGAAATATACTATAGTAAATCCAAGCGAACGTGAGACTCCAAAACTTTTTGGACACAGTCCACTGTTCGAGAGAGGAGCATTTTGTATCCCAGAACCAACTACATCTCAACATGTGGTGTCAAGAGGCCCAACTGGATGTTTTACGTTTACCAGATCATGCACGCTTGGCGCGTTAAGTTTGTGCATATGTTTGCAAGTGTGTGTCTGTATTGTTTTAAATTTTTTGTAAAGTTGTATGTTTTCAAATTTTGCTGCCATAAATATGTTTTAAATACAACTAACCCTCACTGATCTTCACTTGCGCCTGGTTTCGCTTCGCTTCAGAATCCTCGGGCCTAATATTCAATAAAACTTGTTCAATTTCAATGACACATATGTCCTCACTTTTCACAGTTTTAGTATTGGAAAAGGGTAGAATAAATTATGTTACCCGTTTTTATAGTTCGATAAAAAAGTTGTTTAAAATCACAGTCTGCTAAGAAAGAAAACGATGAAATGATAGCATATGATGGATTTTGAATTCACATAACACCCAAGTACGTTCATCGCAAAGTATCCCTGAAATGTTTAAAAATCACAGATTCTATAGTTGAATCAATAGCTATCAATTGCAAAAGCATAATTGATACGCCCATTCGTGCTGTGGATACTGTCCATGCAAGTGGTTTCTCAACCACATTTGTATATCATCCCAAATTGGAATACATCCGTATTAGAAGATGACAGAAAGACGAAGGCATATCTATCATGTCGACCAAGAAGATAATGGCAATCGTAGATTTGATGGACAAATGTATGGAACTACTGCAGCTGGTGATTATCAGGGAGTCCGCGGTTTACAACAATCGAAGGAAAGAGACAGATCAGCGACGTTTTACGCAGACTGCCTAAGCCGATGTTTTCCTGATCCAATCGTTTTCGTACCATCGCCCAGAACGACTGATTGTCCTCATCGTTGTCACATCTCTGTCAGTACTCTGTCTTGGGGTGAGACCATTTCCCTTTTTAAGGGTGTCCAGAAACCTATATGAGAACTGTTAATCTGTTTGCATTTCCTTATTAAATGAGAACCATAAAATTTGTTTTAAGCCTTATATTTTGAGAGCCGATGATTAGTTAGTACAACAGTCGCGCTATCGCTCTATATATAAATGTATAAAAATGTTTAGTTTAAGGAGTACCCAAACATGTCTAGGATGATTTTATATTACCGTTACTTGAAACAATATTGATTTTGAAAGGTGTTTTTTCCTCCATGTTTCTTTCTTTAGGCATTTCTCGTACGAAATAATTCTTCATATTCCCTATTAAAAAGTGTCGCCCAATTATAGTAGGCAAGACCAAAAGTAATCTTGTTTTCGAAAAAATAGCATTCTGGCTGTCATTTTATATCCTTTTTTTGTACATCGTTCAAAGTCGCTATTTGTTTTAAGCTAGTACACCACCAACACCTCATCACTATAGTTGTTTCAACTACTTTTGTTACGTACTACCATTTCAGCTCGCCGGTTTGTATTTCAATGCTCCATGAACTTGACCTTGAGGTTGAAAACCACATACTCAGTGATTAATACAGATATTTTCAAATTGATGTGACTAATGGAAGAAGCAAAACCCGACGAAGCAGATGACGGGCATTTACACTCAACCCATTAAATCTCCTACCAACTCCTGAATCGTCCCATACACGGAGGATACCTCCATATTCACATTACAGGCCCGCTATCCACGATGTGGTAACCCCCGTAAGACTACGAGGCGATTTCTGGTTCGCCTCTTTCGTCCCCCGGGACGCAGCCTATCCACCCAAAGCAGTACAGCTGGTAAATATAGATCACAAAAATGGACGTATAGCGTATATTTTTACTTGTTGGGGTTTGGAAAAGCTGACATCAGCATCACTTTAAGTTCATTCTAATGACGCAATCAGATTCTTAGAAATTTTTCTTGGGAGACCGAAGGAAAAACATCTGGAGGACATTTCAGCGATGAATCTTTCGGTCCACTGGCCATATGACCGGTTTCTGAGTGCACGATTCGTCGAAATGGACCCCGTAAAGAAGAGTGTGCGAGTTCTGTTTCCTCAAGCCATGAAACTGTTTTTGTGTGTCATAAACCACTAACAATACAGATGCGGATCGTTGCTGAGGATCACACATAACTTTGACGCTTCCAAGAGAGTAACCCAATAAATTGCGGGACCTGCACTGGATATTTTAAGGGTAATTAATGTAATATTTCCGAAAAGAGAGCAGATATTATAAAGGTGCAACGAGAGATTCACATACAGGTGTCCCTTAAAAAAGCGAAGTATTGATTTTGCCCTGATGTACGGCTTTCCATAAAAATACCCCTCTGAAAGGATTACGCCGAGAACTTGGTACCAAAAATTGTGAAATTTTTAATTTCGTTAGGAGCAAATACGCAATTGAGCCTATGTTTTTAACACATTGATAGACACAAATCCAAATCGCCCTTTTTTCTCTTTAAGACATATCTGTTAGCGAAATACAAGGTACAAATCTATTGGCGTCTAATCTATATGAAGTTACTATTTGACACATATTTGGGTGCCCAAATCTGCTCGTTGGCACCTTTTAAACCCCCTAGCTCCCATTTTTATTGGCGTTAGTCTTCAGTGGCATTTGATATGGCTTCCCAAATGAGCGGCAGGCCATCGGTTTTTGAATGGCTTACCTAATGACATTCGATCATATGGAAATGCCAACCAAGAGCGTACTCACCTAATAATCATATAATAAGACATTTATAAGGCGCTAATTACAAAAATAGCTCTGAGCGTGTCCTGTTTGGATTTATTGGATGCATTGTCCATGCTGATTGTAGTTTAATAATTTGATAACTTTAATTGCTAATGTTATTTTTTTTAATCATATCGCAGATTCAAAATTCGCACCCGTCTATTCAACGTGCCCAAATGTTGATTTGCATGCGGGGGGTAAGTGCTAGCAATTATTTGTTACAGCGAGTGGTGATCCGTGATTTCAGTTATTAGTTATGTGGTGATTGGCTGTTTGGTTTATTTATTTTTTGCATTGTGTTGAGTGAGTGAGTGGTGAAGTGGAATTGTTGGAACGAGTGTAATGGAATACGCTAACCTGCAAATGAGTAAGTTGTGGTTAATGAGGTAGGTTTTGTGGTGAGTTTTGTCCTTAAGGTTGTTCTGCTCTTATGGTGACATCTAATTAGATGTTCCATAATTATGTTAGGAGATACTTCAATCGCTCGCGTAGCTTTTTTTGTGTGTGTGGGTGTGTGTGTGTGTGTGTGGTGGGGTGGGGGTGGGGTGGTGTTAGACGACGTTAGAGAAATGTGCGAGCACCTCCCCCAAAAGACCCCCCCAGTGTGTCAAGTACTCAAGTTCCGGAGCTGATTTGTTTTTCTCCTTGACTGTCCCCCCGTCCCTTGTATCCCTGTGGTACAAAAGTTAAAATAGAAAAAAAAAAAGTTTATCTGGTATTCAGTATAGGTTTTTTTTTTCTTGAAAGAGAAGTTCTCTATATATTTAAGGGTCGTGTTTACCCTAGTGCTTTTGTTTTTACGCGCATTTCTGATTTTTGCACCATTTTAAACCTCAACCTGTGTCTTCGTTTACCAACAAAGGTTATCCAATGCAGGCAAACCTGAGTTGTATTTTTTGGCGATTTAATCAGCTAATTTTGCCTTTAAAGTCACAAAACCACATGGTCTTACGGCGGGAATTTTTTTAAGCACATTACACGCTGTCAGGCGCAAGGCGCAGATCGCGTCGCGCGGTGAATTTTTTAGCGTATGAAGCGTGACGCGTGTTAATGTACTGTTGCGCGAACGCATCTTGGAAAAAACGAAAAATAATATTTGAAAATGTAAACAAGCGCTAATTTAGACCAGACGCAATTGAGAATTTCTTCTGATTCTGAGTCAGAGAGAAAGATTTGATTCAATAGTGCATCAAAAGATTGTATTTTTCATCACTTGCACAACATACTCAATTTTGAAGTTCCCAATAAAGTTCTTTGAGAAAGATACCGCTTGAAATTTGGCGTGCAAAGTCACTTTTTACTAAGCACGGATTTTCTCAATGTAAATAAGGTGTTTTTTTCAAAAAATTTGGTAAATTTTCAGACAGATACTCCAAAAGTCCCAAGTAATAAAGTAAGGTTTTTAGCTTTCCAACGATAGCAATCGGTCTTCGCTAGGGGACGGTTTCTCAATATTTCATTTTTCGATTTCTAATTAAGATATTCTTTCAAGTATATACTCAAATTTTGGAAAAAAGAAAGGTCACAATCAACACTTTTTTGGACATTTTGCCCCTTTTATTTCGAAAAGCTAGCCTAATTTTCAAAAATGAAAAACCGTCCATGACAAATTTGTCTTGTTCTAAAAAATAACATAGAATCATGGAATTCAATTGTTTTTGTTATGCTGGTCTGAAAAAATTTGGGCTGCAAAATCAAACTTGTTTTTGTTTAGTATTTTTCTCAAAATACGGAAAGTTTACCTAAATCTGATTCCACCCATCGGTTCTCGTCCATTCTTTCTAAAATGTCTACTTTTACAGACAATAATCAATAGTTGCGAAGTTACAAACCACAATATATACTCGGAAGCTCAAGGTTGACACTGCGCCCAGGTTATTAAGGTGAAAACCATTAGACATAATTGACCAAAATCAAGGCAAGAAACGTTCATTGAAAATTTGCCACGCCTATGTCTGCTACAGTCTTGCGGGTAACAATGATCTTGGGGGACTCGTTTGTTAACAAAACATATGGGTAAAGGTTAGCTTTTCGTTTTTGGAATTTTAAAATTATCCTATTTTTTTTATATATTACATGTGGACAAAGTAGGAATTTATTAATCTATTCAACAAGCATTTAACGTAAAAATTAAAATGGCGTCCTTAGATGAAACCATTGTATTTTTAAACAAGTTTAATTTGTGCGCTTCCTGTAGAACTAGGGAAAACAGGAAAAACTATGACTACTACCAGATCTCGGATATCACTTTTCAAAAGTTGTATACTTTAATAAAATGTGCTAAAAATGTCTTAAAAATTTTGCACAGTATAAAATATTGTTGTCAAAAGTTTTGCTTTTAATAACCCTGTTAGTGTTTGGCGTGTGAAGATCTTGATATCTACTATTATTATGTTTTTTTTTTGAAGGAAACGATGAAACATTAGCCTGATGACCCAAATGGACCATCCGCCCGCCCTGCACAACCAATCGAGTTTCTCAAGGTAAAGCATGATCCGAAAAGGTCTGCTGGATTTTGGTATAATGGTAACTGGACATCATTACACTGTCCGATTGCGCACTGGCGTGACAAAGACAAAATTGGAAATTGGCTGGCCTGCGCAAAACGACAATGTAACGTTGAGTGGAGATTCTACTTCAAGACAAGGGCTATTATCTTATATCTAAATTGAAAGGAATACCAATAATGTCTTTTGGGAAAGATTATTTCAAATCTTCTCGCTTAGATCCCTACTTACAACTTCACTCTTTTTTTGTTTTTCACATCCCAAGTACAAACCGATAACCACAAACTTTAAATGACGTCATTCAACACAGTTTCACCTTTTAGGACATGCGCAATTTAAAGAGTTTTGTGGGCATGATAGTATTTTGATAGCCCATTGGCACACAATTTCTTTGCAATGGACTCGAGAAAGTTTTTCATAAAAGCTAATTTTAATTCGTAAAGCAATAGAGAAATATCTTACAAGTGTCCAGAATAACCCATTATCATTAAAGGACCACTGCAACGCCACGCTATAATACTCGAGGAACGACTGTTTGGAAGCAATTATACTGCCTTCGAATGGGGAGAGCTGATGAGAGCTTACCCTTTGTTGGATCAGGGGCTTGGTTCCGAGATGTTTGGGAATATGAATTTGAGTTTCCCAGCAGAAAGTCCATTATGCAGAAAGGTTGTTCGAACAAGAGTTGGATATGTTTCTTTCATGCATATACGTTGTCAGAGTCTAACACACAGATGAACTGTCGTCGGACAAGGTTTTGAGAATATTATTTGAAGTCGGGGGGGGGGTTTAACCAATCGCAGGCCAATATCGGTGAAGGTTAATAAGCTTTACAAGACGGAAGAAATAGTGAACTTTATTTCTACTACCAATATTATTTAAAAAGTGATATTTGATCAACTTTTTTACGGTTTGAAATTGGACCGTGGACATTTCTTTTCTTTCTATTTCTACCGGGAGTTTCTTTTCCAGAGACGAGGATGGGGTCAGATGTTAAGGGGGAACCCTGCATTGAATTTGATTCATCATTTTCAATCCCCTAATAGTAAATTTTACCTGGATTGTTCTTCATAAAAAATACTGCGTTAACACAAACAAGTATGAGCCCAGTTTTAAAGAATTTCTCTATGACATATAGTTTTTGACCTGACCTTCAGACACTTCCTTCCCGGCTTGCCAGATTTATAAAAAGCACCAAAACACCCACATACACACACGCACACACATACACACACACACACTCCGCGCACACACACACAAAAAAAAATCCGTCCGCATGAATCATCTTCAGAAATTATGGAGTTGTCCCGAAGATAACTTTGTCCAGCATTTAATGACGGAGCTCTATATGACAATAACTCCACAAAGCCCTTATATCCAATAATTCTAGAAACACAAAATGGCCCCAAATGGATTCTATTTGTTCCCAGAACTGAAGCCTTTTGGAAGGTATAAGCAGGGATTTGCTAATTAGACATCAAATTAGTTTTACCAGCATGGAGTGCTGACAAAAATTTACTTTTATCTGATACTGGGCAATTGTTATGATTTCGTATAAAATGCTGACATGTATAGTATCCTCCCTCATTTTGTGATTCAAATATCATTTTATTTCACTGTACCTTTGAAAAAGGATTCTTAGCAGGGAAAGTACCTTGTTTTTTATTATGCAGGAAAAGTGAAAATTCCCTGATGATAACCCTAACACGAAGTAACCCTAACACGCCCCTAAAACATGCCACGCCCTGAGGCTAGAAGAAACCTGCGATAGACGTCCATCGTAAGAAAACCATAGGGCACGAAGGCGCTGGTCGGTGGGGGCGCACTGCGATCCCCTGTAGATTTTCCGAGCTGTCATGGGACTGGGGCCCCCCCGCGGGAGGTCCCCAGTTCGATCCCACCGGGCACTGTGAAATCTTCTTTAGCCTTTATCCCTTTACCTCCCCTTCCCTTCCTCCTCCTAAAAGAACTAAAGTTCTTTCTAGAAAAAGAAGTACTATAAATGCATTTATTGTGCAAGTTGGGGGGGATTGCATATAGGTAATTTCCTATATCATCATTGAATTTCCAGATGATTTCATGACTGTGAGATCCATTGGATATTGGTCGTCTATGTTTTATCTGATCTGTTTTGTATAGCCTATTTTTTATGTATTGAGAAAATAAGTTTGTGAAATATATCAAAATTAGGGGACTATTGCATATAGGGCCTATCAAGTTTTTTTAAGTTTCAGTCAGTTAATTGCCAGTAGTTAATTTTGATCTCCAAGGGATGGTAAAGAGCTGGTGCAGTTCCAGTAGGAGCCTACTGATATTTTTATACAACCATAGGTCATAGGAGCTAAAAGCAATAACGGTACAATTTGTCGAAAATTGGAGAGTTTTGCACAGTTGGATTGTTAATTGACTAGTAAACTACCTGGCAAAACGACCATGCTAAAAATGCATATTTGTCATAAAAGAACGATTGTGTAATTAGAATCGGGAATCCCCGATGTAATTTACGGCGGAGCGGAAACGCAAATTTTTTTTTTTTTTATGTCCGTAGTCCATTGTGAACTAGTGGCGCTTCAATCATCACAAAATTATTCTCTAACTTAACCTTGCCTGAACGATGGAACAACTAATTGAAGAGCGTAGAGACGTACATGGCGCACATTCCCCGGCGGATATTTCATAGTGCAAGGACGTTTCCAGCAGCCGTTGAATTATTATCGGAGATCTCCAATATTAAGTATTCTAAATAAAAATTCCTTCTCTTGCGACACATAGAGAATTTTGAGTTCTACTATTCACAGGTATAGTTTACTAGCCAATTGCCAATGCAGCTGTGCAAAAATCTCAAAATATTTGGAAAATTGGGGGTGCTCTTAAAAAAATGTGTTGTTATTGCTTTAAAAGCTATTTTGTCTGCTGTCATCTTTGAAGTCGAAAGAGTTTCACTTTTGGATTCAAAAAGGATTCCAGTGTGGTCCTAAAAGTTAATACTTATGACAGGCGGACTTTCTGGTTATAAATCCTGGTTAAGGGCCTGTTTATTGCATATGACGTTCTCTCCGAAGCACCACAGGTGCAATGCCTGAAAGCACTGGTAGGAACTCAGATGGAGTGGGACGAAGGCAGCCAGTAAGGGGAGGCTTCAAAACTCCGGTTCCGTCCGGGTCTTCCAGGTTGGAACAGGTTTCCATTGTTGTCACTTTACCTCATTAGATGGGTTGTGAAACATTTTTAGAAATTGTGTGGTTATTTTTACTGCGACTCTGGAGGGTCATGACGAGATGACGAGTTTTATGCTTTACTATTAACTCATTTTAACTGCCAACTATAAAACTTGAAACCTGAAGCTGCTAAGACAACATACACAACGAAAACCGCACAGGCGAAAACAAAACAATAAAAAGCAAAACAAATCACACTCTTCGGTTCATCTAATTACATGTTTTAATAAAATGTCACTTCCACACATTATCCCTGAAATCCCATTTATATTTGCGAGTTATCTTATATTCGAATATAAGATGAAGATTAAGATGATTTAAAGAGATAAGGTTTCGTTGGCGAGGTTTGAGAAGAATTTCAATCAAATCAGATATTACAATTAGAGGTTTAAGAAGCAATTCCAACATAATTTACTTGTCTAATTCAGCAAAATTAAAGATCAAGGACTGCACTGTATAACGTGAAACGTGGAAACACGTAACTGCAGTATTTGGCAAAAACGAGATCTTACACTTTGTATCAAAATTAGAAAAAATGCAAATAATACCTCCATCGCCATAGAAGTCAATACATATTGAAAAAGAACAGCTGGGGGGCCCTTAAAGAGACAGCAAATGTTGCGAAAGTGCGCGCCCTCAGGATTTTTCAAAACCGATATTTATGTTGTAATGTTTTGCACATTTTAGCCCTTATTTGAAATGATCATGTCCAAATCAGAGTGTTTATTCAGTACATCTTAGATCGTGGTATAGAATAAACATACATGAATAAATTATACATCAGAGTTGATTTCTTGCACTCCATTCGACCTGTCTGTGATGTTGATTGTAATAATATCAACGGGTTTGAATTCATGATGTCCACGATAATAAGTGAACTGTATTACATTTGGTAACTGAAAATATGAAAATGATTGGTTACGTAAGAAAGTGGATCATCCTGACGAACAGTCTAGGAGGGTCAACTTTCAATGTGTTGACATTCCTGGTGATCCAAGAGAAAGCTGGACCCAGAGTGAAGAGAAGATCTCAGAACAGATGACGTGGTATTGAATTTGAAAAAAAAGAGTTCACAGGCCTAGCTAAATACAAACAGGGTGCCCAGAAATCAAGTAACCTACTAGGTTCTTTTCATGATATTATTTCCGATGATCAAAATAACATGAGGTTGGTAAATTTAAAGCGGCACTGGCACATTTTTACAATATTATGAAATTTCTTCAATACCGGGCCAATTGGTTGAATATCTTTCGCCCTATGGGTTGCCGAAGTCTTATGTATGTCCATTGGCCACTGATATTGGGGAAAACAAATTGGGGTGACATTTGATTGATTTTCAAGAAAATGTGCCAGATTTATGTGCGGGCCGGGAACAGACGGTTATGATTTTAAATATTTATTATGAATTTACACTTACTTTTACCCTAGCCTCCCTAATGGGAACAACGAAGCAACAGCATAGAAGTACATGCCCCATAGTCTATTTTGAAAGATGCACAGTGGCTATCTTTGATCCCTCACCCCAGCCTGCTAGTCCTAATTTCATTACATCCCAAACGATAAATGAGATATTTCTTCAGCCGTGAAATCACACCTGAGGAGGTGCAGAGTGCCATTAAGTTTCTCAAGACGGGCAAAGCCTCCGGTATCGATGAAAGCATCCGGTATCCATGGTCAACCCGCAGAATGTTTCAAGTTTGGTCGTGCTGTTTTGATGAATCTGTCAGTAAGTTTATCTAAATTTAATTGTAATTGTAATTGGCCATTTTCCAATATAGTGGTCTATTGGTTTGATTATCCCTTTGTTCAAGAGTGGCTCCCGTGATGACCCTGCCAATTACAGAGGTATTTCAATTACTCCTATCATCAGTAAAATATTTTCGAAGTAACATGAGCTCAGATTTTAAAAAAAAACATGTCGCGAAGTACAACGACAACACGTTCAGCATAAAGGAATAAAACAGTAAAAAGCAAACACAAATCACACTCTTCGGTTCATCTAATTACATGTTTTAATAACAAATGTCACTTCCACACAATTATCCATGGTGAAATCCCATTTATATTTGCGAGTTATCTTATATTCGAATAAGATGAGATTAAGTTGATTTAAAGAGATAAGGTTTCGTTGGCGAGGTTTGAGAAGAATTTCAATCAAAATCAGGATATTACAATTAGAGGTTTAAAGGAAAAGCAATTACAACATAATTTACTTGTCTAATTCAGCAAAAGTAAAGATCAAGGCACTGCACTGTTATAACGGGAAAACCGAAGGCTGCGTTACTTCATTCTCGCAATATGGCGAGGGGACAGTGGCGCAACAGGTAAAGCAGTATTTGGCAAAACGAGATCTTTACACTTGTATTATCAAAATTAGAAAAAAAATGTCAAATAATACCTCCATCGCCATAGAAGTCAATACATGAGGAAACAGAGGACAAGCTGCTTAAAGAAGAAAGGCAAATGTTGAGAAAAGTGCGCCCTCGGGAGTTTTTGTCAAAACCGATAGTTATGTTTGTAATGTTTGCACATTGTAGCCCGTATTGAAATGTCAGTCCAAATCAGAGTGTTCTTCAGTACATCTTAGCTCGTGGTTGTTAGAATAAACATAAATGAATAAATTGTATCATCAGAGGTGATTTCTTGCACTCATAGACTGTCGGTGATGTTGATGGAATAATATCAACGGGTTTTGAATTCGTGATGTACGATAATAAGTGAACGGTCTTAAATTTGGTAATAATGAACAACTATGGACAATGATTGGTACGTAAGAAAGGGGATTAATCCTGAAGAACAGTTCTAGGAGGGGTCAATTTCATGTTTTGGACATTCCGGGTGATCCAACAAGAGAAAGCTGGGACCAGAGTGAAGAGAAGAGAAAGATCTCAGAACAGATGGACGTGGTATTGAATTTGAAAAAAGAAGGAGTTCACAGGCCTAGCTAAATACAAACAGGGTGCCCAGAAATCAAGTAACACTAGGTTCTTTTATATTAGGTGCCGATGATCAAAAAAACATGAGTTGGTAAAATTATTTTAAAGGGCGGAACTGGCACATTGTTACAATATTATGAAAATTTCTTCAATACCGGAAATTGAGTTGACCTTGAATATCTTTCGCCCTATGGGTTTGCCGAAGTCTTGTAATCCGTTGGCCCCCCTGATATTGGGGGAAACAAATTGGGGGACATTGATGATTTTCAAGAAAATGTGCCAGATTTATGTGAGGGCCGGGAACAGACGGTTATGATTTTAAATATTTATTATGAATTTACACGTACGTTTACCCTCGCCTCCCTAATGGGGAATACGAAGCAACAGCATAGAAGTACATGCCAATAGTCTATTTGGAAAGATGCACAGGGCTATCTTTGATCCCTCACACCAGCCGCTAGGTCTAATCTTCATTACATCCCAAACGATAAGAGCATATTCTTCAGGCCGTGAAATGATGAAATCACACCTGAGGAGGTGCAGGTGACATTACGTTCTCAAGACGGGCCAAACCTCCGGTATCGATGAAAGGCATCCGGTATCCAGGTCAACCCGCGAATGTTTCAAGTTTGGTCGTGCTGTTTGAGAATTGTCGTAAGTTATCTAAATTATTGTAATTGTGTAATTGGCCATTTTCCATATAGTGGTCTTTGGTTTGATTATCCCTTGTTAAAGAGTGGCTACCGTGATGGCCCTGCCATTACAGAGGTATTTCAATTACTCCTATTCAGTAAAAATTTTCGAGAGTAAACATGAGCCTCAGATTTAAAAAAAAAAAAAAAACATGTCGCGAAGTACAACGAAAAACACGTTCAGCATAAAGGAATAAAACAGTTGCGAACAGCATAAGAAAAATAAGTGTGTCAAATTCAGACTGGGGAAATGTCTACTCTGCCCAGATGCTAGTACTCTAGCAGACTGCTATCAACCTCTCTGTCAGTCTGGGCAAGGCATAATAAGCAGCAACATTTCGAATAGTCACAATATCAAAGTGTTCAAAAAGGTCCAAGGCCTGATCACTAATAGCCTAGCCCAGAACCCCAGGGTTTTCCAAGACCCCCCAAACCCCAGTGGTCAAAAAATTTTGGTTATAGAAGAAAAATCATATATTTTTCTCATTTACGTTGCCCTATTTTGATTTGGAACAAATAATTTGACACAGACCTTTGGGGCTTACAATATCACGTTTTAGCTCTCACATCAAAGGATTAATATCGGGCAACACGTTACAGATAGGGTTTTGGTGTGAAGCACATCTGTCAAGATTGAAAACTTCCTATACTAAATCAGGCCTTAAACTCGCAATTTAAACTCAACACCGTGATGAGGCAGAATTTTTTTCAGAAATATTCGAAATGAAAACTAGTATTGTGAACAAGTGTTATGTATATTGAATGTCGACCAATGACGGAATTCACACCGAGAAAAAAGGTTTAGTCGTGATATGACATTGTAACAATGTACCAAAGGGGAATCAGGTGCTTGTGAATCATTTAAGTTGGAAGAGAGTGAACATTTACAATAACTGCTATATGTAAATGTTGAAAAAATCAACGTTTATATCATTTTTTTTGGTTGGTTTTTTTAAATATATGAGTGTCAGACACCTTTTGATTTATGGCTTATTTAGCCTATCTGCCAACCCATCAACTTATCCCTTATCAAAATTAGGGAGGGAGGGCTGGTGTGTAGTGGCTCATCCACTCGCCTTTCCCCAATGCGGCCGGGGGTTCAACCCCATGAGGAGCCTGTGTCGTCCGTGAATTTGGTTGCCGATCCTTATCCGTCCTCGCAGGTTTTTCTCTTAGAACTTCGGTTTCCTCCTGCATCGTACACTGTTAAAAATAATCTTGTTAAAAAAAGGATTTGGACTGGCAAGCGGGACTCACAAAGTGCGACCGTAAAAATAACGGACCTTTAAAAAATACGAACGAAAGCACATGACGGAACCTAAAAAAACAGCGTTGTAAAATCTCAGCTTCAAGTTATTGTGGTTTTTGACTTGTTTAAACAATGAGTCACCTCCTTGAACAAATTTCAGGGTTGGTAGTGTTGTGTTGTAGCTTATGGCTCATACAAACGTTGTATGTATACGTTACCACGTGGTTGTAAAAAAAATATATATTTTCAAGGCAAAGCAATTTTGAGAACAAAGGCAATAAACAAAGGTATAACGGAAGAAATAAACAATTAAACCAGTTATACACTTTGTATATGGTACTCTACACATTTAATATCACCAATAATTATCATACTACAAAGTACATTACATAGATTCGAACCAGGGCCTATTACTTAAGTTACAAAGTCCAATACCTTATCCACTATTAATACATGACTTTACTGAGAGCCGATGCATAAAATTAAAATATTATATAAGTGTGTGGTGTGTATTACTTTTTTCCAAATTAAACATAAATATAGTACAACCATTGAGGAATGGAGTTCTACAAGAGTTTTTAAACTATTTTTTAAAAATGACCCTTTTTAATGACGTCGTTACTACGATGTTATTGAACACATTTTGTGGGTAAAACGGTTCTAGAAAAAACCAAAAAAAATTCATATTCTTACATTAAAAACAAGTAAGTTACATGTTTAAAAAAAACCGTAAATTACGGGAAAATACAGGTCGCGTATAAATACTACCTTTTTTCAAAAGGGTAGTATTATTTTCAAGCCACAGTTTATTTACATTTTTTCTGCTTTCAACTTGTCATTTTACTGTTGGTATAGGTATATAAAGAAGCGTGAAGATTATTGAATAATTGGGTTGACGTAATTTAAAGGTAAAGTCTGGTGAATAACATTAGGAACATTGTAACAGTTGTTGTAAATCGGACTTTTCCCATAATAAGTCGTCCTGGATTACTCCTTGTGTTGTCGCAGCACAAGGCGCGCCACAGCGGGGGGGGGGGGCCCCGCCCTGAGCACTTCGTGGATTTGTCGCGCTTTTAAGAATTATTAAATATTATTATTATATCCCAAATATTTAATGAGTGTCACAATGGCTCAATTTCCTATGTGTTAAGCTCATCAGCCCAGGGTGACAATTATTTGCACATTAATCGAGGCCCTTGATGATATCAGACAATGGTCTTCAACTGACGACTTGTTGCATTTTTTTGTTGTAAGGATCGCCAATGACAGAGTACTGATTGTCAAACAAGAGCGCCATCTACACTGGCTTTCTAGTGGCAAGCAATTGTTACATAAAACCAAAATGTATTAATTATAAAATACTATGGATTGAGTGATCAATTTCAAGTGCCAAATGGCTTGTTCATTAGAGAAGTTGGCATTAAGTAATTTCTGAGTGTCAATATATGCGTGTGTTTGGGTTCCTTTGGAGTGCCGTTCTAATGTGTTAATGTTTGGCAGAGTTCTTGCTCTTCTTTGCCTTTCACGGTGGCACGCTTCCTATTTTTTTTTTGGTTTTTATCTGTTTAGTAAAACGGTATGCGGAAATTGATGAGAACACACTCGAATGGTCTCTACATGAGTTCTGGTCTAAATGAAAGTTGTCGCCATATGCACCATAATCACACGCTCGCTCATTATTGGCGAATTGTGGTTGTTGATTGTTACCAGGCTGAAAACCAGCCATTTTGAAGCAGTGCTCAAAGTGTAATGCTTTAATTTGAATCAGAGATATAATGCAGCTTTTTTTAAATCAGTAATACTGCCTAACTTAAAAGATTCATATTAATTTGTTCGTATTTCTTTGAAAGTTATGTTACCAAATCCAATGTCTTTTCAATACCTTTTCGCAACTAGGCATACCAGGATTAAGCATATATCCAGGTGAAAGTGGTCCAACTAAAATTTACACCCTTTTCACTTAAATTATTGTATCTCAAAATCTGGGGATTCAATTTGGATGGGGTAAACGATATTTTTATATGGATAATTGGGCCTTCATACAGTACATAGGTTTAACGAAGATTGCCACAAAAAATATTTTTTTCTGAATGTTGCATTATTTGGTACACTCTGTACATGACCGTTGTCATTAGTTCATATGTATTTGCAGAATTGTCAAGTGGTTCGCTTGACCATCAACGTTGTGAAGACAAATTATCATAAGCAATAACGGCAAGCTCAATTGTCCAATTTTGCTGTTTAAGTACTTGTTTAAGGTGTATAAATATTAATGTATAGGTTTCTCTTACTACACACTGTGGTCAATACTTCAATTCGAAGTACGAATGCAACGTTTCATTTCCTTTAAAGACATAGTTAATTTTTTTTTCACCTTAATGCAATGGTTCCTCATATGTTAATCACTTTGCTTGAGTTTTCAATTGTGAATGATAATTGTTTTAATACAATTCCCATTTCTATGATAAAAGTAGGTGATTTCAGATTTCAAGTATTACGGCAATTGGCTAAGTCGCGTTCTTTCACCAGATTTTTTAATAACTGTTTTGACCTCATTTCTTTAACAATGAAGTTAGACATAACAATGAAGTTGACAATTTGTTTCAGTGCATTTCAACTGAATAGGCTAACATGTTAAGTACTATACCTTTTTCAATATTGAATGTGGCCCTGTTAAGTGTACTTTTAGAAACCGGGCAATGCTACACTTGCTGTTAAACAATGAAAACGTCTTTCTGAAAGGTTCTTGGCATTATTTAGATTCTGTAAAACCTTTGTCATCCACTTTTTCGTATTCTGTATTTCTCTGTAACAAGTTTCTCTTTTTTAGGTCAGCTGTAATTGAGGAAACGTTTCTTCAGATGATTTTATTCATGAGCTGATGCGCCTGTGGCCATCGTGGCATTCCTTATGGTTAATAGCAATAATTATTAGACATAGGGTTAATCAACAACTGTAAAGAAATGTAGACATTTCATGAACGTGAAGCAGGTCTTATACATAGCATTTTGTGTTGTTTGGTGTACACCCATCTCCCCACTTTTAATATACTTAGTCTACTGCACTATGTTGGTCATTATTCGGCATACGGCATCATTTCTGAGATTAGATACAACTAGCATTGACCGTGAAAATTAACTAATTTGAAGCATGTAATTCAAAGCAAGTTTTCATGTGGTCGTATAGAATAGTTGGTCTCAGTTCACGATAATTAACCTTTCTAATGGCAGGGAATAATGGTCGCCGCTTTAATGTTTACAAACAGAGATAAATTTAATAACCTATCGAAAATTATTCTTGTAAATTTCTGCTGATTGTACAATGTAATAATAGAACGGAAAATGTCAAAATTACCAAGAACAAATTATGAGATACGAGCGAAAGAGTGATTTCATTTTCCACTTACCATGCTTACTGAAATGTTGTACAGGGAGTTTTCGTTATTTATTCTTTGTGTAAAACCACTTTGCATTTGTCTAGTTACAATTCAGTGAGGACACGATTCTGGTACTTTAATGCAAACTTCGTATGCAAACTGTAGCAAATTACATTAGTGTATATCGCAAAACAACTTTAATAGAGGACGTCAAATCCACTGAGCCTCTGAATACAATGGTACTTGTCCTGCAGGTTAGCGATGGTTACTCAAGTTAGACACAATATCGCCTGTTATATCCTTCACAAACATTGGATTCGTTTAGGAGTTCCACTATTAATAGATCATTTGAGGTCACATGTGGTCATGATATCAAACATTACTAAAAGCTACTAAAGTTCTTACACGAGTGACATAGAGGATACGAATTTCTCCAGGTTTATAGGACAAGCAAGTACAAAAGAAAACCGCAAACCTGGTTTTGAACTGTCATACTGAAACGGCCTACTGTCATAATCGTCCCTATAGAAAACCATGCTTTTATTTTCTGTCGACAGAAAATAATAATAAATCATTTTATTACATAAAGACGGCGTGTTCTACTTATTCACTTCAGTTATGAAGTAATGTATTGGTAAGCGGTGGCGAAAGACCCAGGAAGATGCTGATTACCAAAAGTATATTGACGCTAAACGGGCAGCTGAGCATACTATTGCCTTAGAAAAATCTAAATATTATGCCAGCAGGTTTGATGACTAATTCTAGGGACATGCATAGAACGGTAAATGAATTGCTTAACGTAAATACAAAAAATCTCCCAGATTGTGATTCACCTGTAGATCTTGCAAATAGTTTCTGTAATGATTTTGTCGGCAAAGTCAACAAGATCAGGCGTGATCTAGATGTGATTGTTTCAACCAATATTAACCCTACCACATGTTCCAACTACCATTCTGATCTTTGCAGCTTAACTAATCCCCAACCTATTACTGAAGAAGATCTGCGTGATATAATTATGAAGTGCCCTTTATGGAGCTGTTCCCTTGATGCGATGCCCATATGGTTGGTTAAGCTACACGTCCAGATCTTGTTACCCTTGCTAAAATTGTAAACACATCTCTTTCCTCCTGGGCGTCGCAAAGCCATCATTTCTCCAATTTTGAAGAAACCCTCTCTCGACAAAAATCAGTTGGCCAATTACCGGCCTGTACCTAATTTACACTTTGTTGGTAAGCTAATTGAAAAGGTGGTCTTAACTCAGGTAACAAATTACATCAATACCAATGATTTGTCTGATCCTTTTCAGTCACCTTACGTAGCACAGACTGCACTCACCTGTGTCAAAAATGATATCCTGAGGGCAATTGATAACCAGGAAGCCGTTTTCCTTCTGATGTTAGATCTCTCAGACCGCTTTTTGTCGATACCGTGGATCACGGTATTCTTTTGGAACGGGTTGCTGGTGACTTTGGTCTGACGGGTAATGCTCAACATTGGTTTCATACATAACATTGAGGGTAGAACTTGCAAAGTTAACATAAATGGGGATTTTTCTGATTATAAAGACCTCCTCTATGGAGTCCCCCAGGGCTCTGTTGTTGGACCCCAGGCCTTTACATATTATAATCGTAAAGTTGGCCAGATTATCAATCACCATCATCTCAAATACCACATCTATGCTGATGGTGTTCAGATATAGACAATATTTGATCCGAACTGTCAAGGGGATGATGTTTGTGCTTTATTTAAATTATCCCAATGTGTGATTGAGATTGTGCTTAAGAATAGATTGAAACTATAAATGAAGCCAAAACTGATTTTTTTTTGTGGCTTCCTCTCCTCACCATACAACTCGCTACAATATCTTACTTTTCATCTTGGTGAACGGGAAATCCTCCCCTTCCCTTCAATCCCCGATCTAGGTGTTATTTTTGATCACCCCATGACTATGGCTGACCACATCACCAATATTTCTCGTTCTATAATCTGGCAGCTGTACAATCTAAATCGTACCCGTAAATATCTGGACACTGAGACATGTCACAACATTGTCTGCATTCAAAAATACATTTCAAAATTCCTTCAGACTTTTAAAGCTGCGCATTTCAAATCTCCTGATTACCTGTCTTCATATTTTCAGCCTTGTACTCATAAGTCCACTTACACACTTCGCTCAGATTCCGCAATCTCCTTTGATAATATTCCGCGTTCCATAAAGAAAGTGGGTGACCGTGCCTTTTCTATTGCTGGGCCTCGCCTTTGGCATGAGTTGTCTACCAACATCCGTGGTCTTGATAGTACATCTGCCTTTAAAGGTTTTCTTAAGTAGCATCTTTTCCTTGCTCTTAGTGTTTCTTGTCCCTTTTCCTTTTCTTTCTGTCAGCGCCTCGCCTATACTTTGTAAAGGCGCTCTATTAAGCATTAAATATCCAAATAAAAATCTGGGTTCGAAAAAAAATTGGGGCGCTTCTCTTTGGAAATGTCCTTGTGTCTCTTGAAATAGTCAATACAATCCACATGCAATTCATCTACCCCATCCTCACTCAGGCCATGAGCCTATGGCAAGCTAAAAGGGTCATAACGTATTGGTCACAACGCGTTGCTTTCCTGCAAAAAACCTACTGAGGATGGATTTTGAATCAGTGGTCATTAAAGCTCGATTTTATAGAGCATCAGCCCATCAAACGAACGAGGTACCAATATCTGAATACGGGAAAATTCAGACAAAAATATAACTTTTGCAAATATGAATATCTCTCGGAGACCCGCTGCTGCGTGTGGCTCCAGGAGAGGGGTAAAGTTACTATGGGGGTCAAATGTTTGAACTGCTCTAAATCTACTGTAATATAGCTCAAATTATTCCTTAGGTAACCAGTAGTAAATAAGTCAATTGGGTCACATGCGTGGTGCTTCCTTTTTGGGAAAACAGGCTAACGGTAATTTGTTTATTCAAGAAAGGTCAACATTTGTAATACCAAGATTTCTTTGTAAAAATATATTTTGAAAAATGTTTAATCATACTGATTCCAAATATGAAATGCTTTTGCACTTTCGGTATCTTCTTCTTGTTATAATGGAAGGGGTAAGAAATCCCTCTAGGACTCTATGGGGATGGAGACATTATATCCCTCCCTCCCTATTAAAGGGAACCAACTCTGTGCAAAATAAAAGGCATATTTTGAATCAGTATCATTATATATTTTTTACAAAGAAATCTTGGCATTACGACATCGGAATTAGAAATTAAAGAAAAGACCGTGTCTTTTCATATTGCTATGAATGGATTACCATTCCTTTGCCTGGACGTTCTTAATCACTCTTTACAATGAATAAATAAAATTTAAGTGGCAAATCTTAGAGATAACGTGAGTCAGAATGGCTTGAAAATATGTAGATGAATATTTCTCCAAGTGAGGATGTTTGTACTCAAGCCTGTTTAGATTATTACCATTGCGCCATTGTGTTTGAGGATCTGGAATGTTAATCAATAAGTCCAAACAACAAGCTTTTGATCTCTCTCTCTCTCATGTCAGATGGTTGCATGGCATTCCACCTTAACAGCAGCTATTGATGTTACTGATTCATCCTTAGTAACTATGGATAATGGTGATTGCTGGTGCGTGTTTCCACCTAAAAAGGCCTTTGATACGGTTGACCATCAAATTTTATTATCCAAATTATCTCAATTAGGTGTTACAGGTAAGGAGTTGGCATGGTTTTCTAATTATCTAACAGGTAGACAGCAATGTACAGTAATAAACAGAGTATTTCAGACTACAATGAAATATGTGTTGGTGTACCCCAAGGGTCTATACTTGGGCCATTACTCTTTGTATCTTTCATCGATGATTTGCCAAGTATCATATCCGAGTGCAAAATTGTGCTGTATGCGGATGATACAGCTATCATGCACAACTCCAGAAACTGTTGCCGAAGTTAACACAGTTCTTAATAGAGAACTTTTAAATGTCGTTAAGTGGATGCACACAAACAAACTCACTGTCAATGCCTCTAAAACAAAGACTATGCTTTTTGGTTCTCATAGAAAAATTCATAACTCTGCCATTGATATCAGGCTTCATAATGTAAGTTTGGAGCAGGTCCCTGTGTTTAAATACCTTGGTATATGGTTTGACCCGTACCTCAAATGGGATAATCATATTGATAAGATTGCATCTAAGATCGCTCAAAAAAACTGGTATTCTTGTCGTATTAGGCCGTTTTATGACAAATCAACTCGGATATGTTGTATAATGCTCCTGTTCTTCCTCATATAGATTAATGCTCTCCTATATGGACCTGCAGTTCTAATAAATATGTCAATAAGATCCAGATATGCAAAACCATGTCGCATTGACCACCTGGGCTGCAGAGTCTGTGATAAACATGTCAGTGATATATGATGAACTCAAGTGGATGAATGTTCGGCAAAGAGCAAATTATTTTACTTTGACACTTTTCTATATGTGTCTCCACGGTCTTGCACCTGAGTACCTGTCTGACAGTATTCGTCATAGAATTTATACCCACAGTCATGGTACACGCTCACAAAGTTCAACTAATATCAGAACTGAACGTAGCCGTACTGATTGGGGTGGTCGCACTTTCAGGAATTCGGGTGCACGACTGTGGAATAACCTTTCAAACCATACAAAAAACTCGCCCAGTTTACCTGTTTTCAAATCCCGCATAAAAGAACTCATATTATGTACTACCGATTAGCTTTTTTCCATATTCTCATATTTAATTTATAGGTTATTTTAAGTGTTTACCATTTTTGGCCAACATATATATAATGAATTCCTTATACTTTAATCTCGTGATTTTCATATTTCTAGATTGCCAGAGGATTTTTGGAATTAATTTTAAATTTTGGCAAATGTTTTGCTTGCACTATACTAGTGGTTATTTATATGTATCTATTGCTTTAATTATGTAATTTGCTACGTTGTTTATAGATATGTTACACCCTTGGATAATATTGTATGTTTATATATTAATTTCAATTTAGATGTAGCATACAGTAATTGTACTATACAATCGTTTTTAACATGTAATTTTATCTTTTAAGTGTAATTGTATTTTATGTATTTAACTGCATATATTTGAATTTTTAATATTGTATGTTTGATTGTATTTTATATTGCTGAGAGGGCCCTTGTGGAAAGCAGTGCTTCGTTCACTGAACTTGGCTACCCCCTATAAATATGTCGAATAAATAAATAAATAAATAAACTACTGTGGCCTTCACAAGCGCTCGCCATTTTTCTCCATCCCTAGCCAAACTTGTAGCTTTGCCATACTCCTTTCAGTCCACTCCTTTATTCCATCTGTCAAAGCTGTTGCCGGACGACCTTTCACGGCACCCTGAATGATTTGCGTCTCAATGCTGTTCTCTCTTCTCATAATGTGACCAAAATATTTCAGCTTCCACTCTCTTATTAATTTTCTAATAATATCAGGCCTGAACCAATCATCTCCAACACCCATTTGTCCTGCCAGGATATCCTCAGAAGCCTATATAACACCACATTCAAACGAATCGGTGCGTTTGTTATTAAGTGCGTTTGAAGATTCACTTCCATAGGTGGCAACACTGAAGACAGTTGCCCTTAGCAGCCACAGTTTTAGCTCTGTTGAAACTCCTCTACTCTTCCAGATGTTTTTCATGTTTTGGGTGGTGTTCCTTGCGATAGTTAATCTTCTCTTGATTTCATCAATACTGTCGCCCTTGTTGTTAATGAATGATATTTACAAATATTAAATAAATCTAGCTATATCCCTTATGTTACTTAATGCCATTTTTTGCCACTTTTCAAAAATCACGCAGCGGAGCCCCGCCTTGTTTTTAGGGGGAAATTGCCCTAGATATAACCTTTTTTTGCGGTGATCGTCAGGTTGTAGTCATTTTCCGGAAAGGACGTTATTATGACCGGGAGATTTCATGTACAGGAGTATATAAATCGAAATAGCGACAGTCTATCTTGTGTTATGTAGTTACACGAAATTAATTCGACAGAAAGTGGCAGATGTTTCCTGGTTTATTGTATTTACTAAGAAATTTGACCTTAAAGGAGGATGACTCGATTTATTAAAACGTTTCAAATCATTGGAATTGGGCCCTGACTTTGACCCTAAATTCCCATCTGTAAAATTTCGCACCGATATTTGCATCGCTTTTGCGAGCTAAAAACGGAATTTTATAAGCCCATGGGGTACTCTGTTAAATTAATATTGACCAGAATTAGGCACATTTTCGCTCATAACATCCAAGGCAAACATCTTTGGTAAAATTAGGGGTTCTGTGGACGAAAGTATTAGGGATCGGGCCATGGATATTTAAAATTAAATAATTCATCCTTGTCTACCTGGAGTACTAAATAGTTAAAATTTCATTACAAAAGCTAGTTGACGAACAAATCCAAGATGATACGATGAGAAATATATGCGTAAGCGGACGTTTGTCAATCCCAAGGCTTAGGTAGGTGCGAGGGTTAGTGCGTACGACCTCGTTATGTAAAGCTATGTCTTTGTCATTAACGTCCGACAGTATCAGTAATTTTCCATGGAATGTTCCAATATGTCTATATATAAACAATTGTCGGTTCGCTTCAGTAGTGACGTATTCGAAATTTTGGACTTTTGGAAGGAAATTGGCATGTACGTTTGTTTTTGTACTACTGTACAAATTTCAAACCTCAATGGCTTAATTAGTAAAAATATTCATTAACTAATTATGACCGTATTTGCCAAATCACGTTAAAAATTGCATGTCCTCATCACATTACGACGTAATTTGCCGAAAAATGTATTCTGTGCCAGGGCACATAGCCAGTCGTATCTCATTTGAGGATTCGCCGTTTCACATCCAGTTATTGAACGTATATATTTGTACGACGTATTTTCAGTTCACGGTAGATTTGCTATATTTTTTCGTTTCACATAGTGATGTATTTGCGCAAAGCCGTCACGCAACGATTTGTATTTGCGCGAGTTATATGCGCAAAGCCCCAAAGGCCATAAAGTATTGCTGCAAGCGTTGCGAGAAAGTAGCCAACGCGTTGCGACATTTCGGCAACGCGTTGCGAATTTCAGACCGCGTTGCGGTGTCGGCCAATAAAAATCATGGAATTTCTGGACCCGTATTTCAAAAAATTAGACCCACAACGCGTGCTAGATAATTTGCAACGCGTTGCAACCTTCACAACGCGTTGCGACTTCACAACCGCGTTTTGCAAGCTTCGAACGCGTTGCTAATGGGTAACAAGCCCATTAAGGGACATTAACGTATCGCCGCAACGCGTTGTGAGAAAGGTCACAACGCGTTGCACCATTCGGCAACGCGTTGCGACATTTCAGCAAAGAGTTGCGACATAGCAACGCCTTGCGGTGTCGGCCAATCAAAATCATGAATTTCTGTGACGTTATTTCACAAAAAAATAACCAACAACGCGTTGCTAGATAACTTGCAACGCGTTGCAAATTAACTTCACAACGCGTGTGCGAGCCTTCACAAACGCGTTGCAAGCTCGCAAACGCGTTGCTAAGGTAACAAGCCATAAAGGACATAAGTATCGCCGCAACGCGTTGTGCAGAAGTCACACACTCGTTGCGACATTTCGGCCCAACAGAGTTGCGAAATTTCAGCAAACCGTTGCGACCATTCAGCAACGCGTTGGGTGTCGGCCAATCAAAATCATGAATTTCTGTGACGTATTTCAAAAATATAAATCTTCACAACGCGTTGCGGACCCTCACAACGCTGTTTGCAAATCACAACGCCGTGCGGCAATACGTTATGACCCTTATGCCTTCACAAAACGCGTTGTGAAGTTTGCAACGCGTTGTGAAGCTCGCAACGCGTTGTGATGCTTGCAAGTGTTGTGAAAGCCATACGGGTCATAACGTATTGCCCGCACGCGTTGTGGATCTATTTTTTTAAATACGCACGAAATTCAGTGATTTTGATCGGCCGACGCCGCCGCAACGAGTTGGAATGTCGCAACGCGTTGCTTTGATACTTTCTTACAAAGGTTGCGGCAATACGTTATGACCATTATGACTTGTGGACCTTCGCAAAGAGTTGTAAGCTCACAACGCGTTGTGAATCTCGCAACGCGTGTGAAGGCTTGCAACGCGTTGTGAGGTGTCCACAACAGCGTTGCTAGATAATTTGCAACGCGTTGTGGCTATTTTTGAAATTACGTCACCGAAATTCATGTTGATTGGGCCCCGACACCGCAACGCGTTGCTGCAATGTCGAACGCGTTGACGAAATGTCGCAACGCGGTGTGACTTTCTCGCCAACGCATTGCAGGCAATACGTTATGGCCTTTATGGGCTTGCTAGAGTATTTGTGCTTTACGTTGAAATTGTTATTTAGTCCATTTTCACATAGTGATGTATTTTATTAACATCAGTTTTCGCATTATCTAATAAATGGGAAGTTGATTATTAAGCTAAATATATTTTTAAATGTAACTTATTTCGCTATTTTCACTAGGTTTTATTTGAAATATATGATTTAATTAACAGTAGGGAGCAAATTAAAATTGCAAAGGCCGTTTTTCTCGAAATGAGTATTTTGGCATATCCGTAGTATTGTTGACGCGTCCGACGAATTATTGTTAATGAATAATCATTTGATTAAACCTACCACTGCTTATTTGCTCTACAGAGTAACCAAAGTGCTTAATTCCCCATTTTGGGTGGAAATTGAAATTGTATGGCATGATTAAGTTATCGATGTCTTTTTTCTCTTGAAAAGTTTCCTAGAGCCTCCTGATCGGTTTGTCACGGACGGAAATTTTGACAGATGTGAGTGTTTTTGACGAATATCATTAATTTCTACAAGATTATATCAAACTCAGTTGTCATAATTTGTGGCTAAAATAGAAGATACAAACGATATGTTTGCGTCCACGGAGGACGAGATAGATTTGGGGTTTGTTCAAATTTCAGTTATATTGTGCAATTTCTATCCGTCGCACCTGAATTGGACAATTATTATCCAGTACATCAGTAGATGGTAAGGACTTCCTTCCAGGTAGAAAGATTTTCCACACATCTGTATCTTGAGGAAGTGTTCAGAAACAAAAACTGTCACGGACGGTACTATTTTTTTCAATGTCACGGACGGACATCCACATCTAACGAGGAAGCAACTTTGCAATTTAGTTAATTTTTTTTAATAGGTAGATAGAGACTACTCAATATTCCACCTCAATAGGAGAAGGGTTTTGAAAAAACTTGTTTTCCTGGTTTATAGTGCAAAACATCATATTTTGTAACGGTATGGACACAATTTTGGTCATGGACGGAAACAATCCATAAGGCAAATTTTCAAAAAAAAATCAAAAACGTTCTAAAAAATTTTGCTCTAAATGGATTTTGTAAATGTTTTAACATTTAAAAAAAAAAAAAAAAAAGGAAAATTGAATTTTGTCCTTTTTGATAATTTCTGCTTTTATTAAGTGTTTGGAAGCCTGTCTATGCTAACCAATACAAAATAAGCAAATGTCCATCTGTGATACACTGGATAATAATTTTTAAAAAGGTGTTTCCATTTAATATACTTACTTAGTTTCTCATTTTTCTCTTTTCTGTAGAAGTAGGCAAAAACCTTTGGGTATTTTTTGTGTTCACGGAACTGACATATGAATGTTCATGCAAACAAGGATTAAATAAATAAATAAACACGAAAAAAATATATCTTTAAAAGTTTTTTTGTTTTGATGAAATAATATCCATACTACAGGTATAAATATGCTACTCAAAACATAAAGTTTGGAAGTCTCTCTATTACAAATGTAACAAAAAAAATTGTCAGCCAGTGGACACTGTATTCTGCACCCCTCGAACACCAATGTCTGTGCAGGACTCGGGGGACCTATGTCATTTTTTTCACCCATGTCTACAAAGAGAGATGTTTTCAAAATTATTAGACTGCTTTCAATGTGTAAAGCAAAATATTTTTTTCACACACATGGCTCAACTCTTAATGTCCCAGGAAATGCAAATAGAATGATGTGGTTGGTGTCAAGTCTACAAGGTAGGACTAGAAAGCCTTCAATATTTGAGTTGGATGATGCATCATTAGTGAAAATATTGATTTTCCGAGAGTAATAGAAAATTCCAGGGACTGGTGGTTGGAAATCTATTACTGGCACTGACTGAAAATTCAATAGTTCACAAGTGATGTCATGGTAGTGTATTCTTTTGCTGGGCCCTGTTTATTGGAATGGAATGCCTGTAAAGATTTGGAGTAGGTTTATATCATTTCCTGGGACCTTTAACCGCTCAGGCTCTCTTTACCACTGTTTACTGTGTATCTTGACACGGTAAGATAAACACCTAATGTAAGTTATACAATTGTGTGCTCAATTCCAGGGCATTGTTGAAAGGTACTGTTATTAGATGTACAGCTCGATCTATTTGATTTCTCTAAACATTCAAAGGACCTCAGATTTCAATGAAATCAATCAAGGCTTACTTGGAAAATTTGCTATCTAAAATGTTTCCAAATCAGCATATAACAACTAAATGGAAACATTTAAAAGCTAAAATAAGATTAAAAAAAAATAATTAAAGATTCAGAATCTCCCAACACCAATGGCTCACTTAAATTATATTGACACAAGGGGTCGACCCTCTTCAATAGTATATGTTATTGGTTTAGCGGATGGTATTGTTGCCTGGAATTTGCGGCATTACGAGGCCAAGGCCGAGTTGTTCGTTCTGTTTTTTTCTCTATGACCAAAAGCTCATGATTTCTGTAGTAATTGTCATGGCGCTTAGTGCTGCTAATTCTAAATGTGGATTTTCGTATTGCAGAATATGTAATGTGGTAGGGTTAAATGTATTTCAGACCAAAGTTTTCCAAAATACCTACATTCTGTATGTACGTGTTGTTATGTGCGCGTTGCATGTGTGTGTGTTGGTACACAGGATATTTTGTATGTATGAACGTATTAGAGTGTTCTTGTACTTTTGTAAAGCATCCATTCTCAACACTAAGCAATGTAACGGTTATATCTTTTAATGGTGGTAGAGTATATAGACCCTAAATGCAACACAGCTTTTCTTTTACACAGCTTGGAAATAGAGGTTAATGCGAGTAGTCCTTTCATTACTTCCTCCATACCATTTCAGTGAATGCAGATTATGCATGCAACGATATGAACAACAACACAAATCGACACACAATCCATTTCAAATCCATTAGTACTACGAGACCATTAAGTGGGACCGGTTATTTGTGTCGTAGACTTCCATCCATTAAGGCGTTACTGTAATCACGTGACATACCATGCCTTTGCGTCCCAATTTGTTTTTCAATTTCTTTTAATTTCATATGCCAGCACAAAAAACATACTTATGAAAAAGAAGATAAAAGGTATTAAAATTACACTATTATTAAGTAAAATTGTCTACCCAGAAGATTACAAACGCATCAATACTGTGAAGGAGAGTCCGCAGCATTTTTACCAGAGAAATACAAAACATACAGGAACAAAGACAAAAGTAGTCTGGCGGGGAAATACCAAAGGGTAAGAGTGGCAAGAGTCACTATCACTACTTCATAACACAGAGGGGTAAAGTAACAGATAACATTGGAGACAGTATGAACAATCTAACACAGACCACCGAGCTTAGTTGATAAAACAGAAATAAAGATGTATTGCACATGAAAAGCTACGATAATTATGAAAATTACCAATGAGGATTGATGCTAGATAAGCCATTTAGACTGATGACAAGTATTGTCTCTTATATTTTTCAAATGTTGTCAAAATGAGCCGGAAATCTATTAAAACAGCGCACTTAGCAAAAGTGGACTTGTACTAAGCATGCATAAATAACGCACCGAGTCAGAATCAAAAGATCTGTTTGCACCTGAGCTATACAGCCTCTCTAAAAATAATGGTACAATCAGAAAATAAAAATGGTTAAATATCAGTGATTTGCTAAATCAGCAAATCGAAAAAATCATCAAAAATCAGATTTTAGCATATACGTAACAAGTACAGGTATCCTAACATACCCTGCAAATGATAAGACCAGAAGCAACCTAATAAGGACAGAATCGGAAATTTTAGTCATTACTTTCCGAACGGACACTTACTACAACACGTAATTGAATGGAGAATCGTATCTTGGAACACTACCGTTTCTTCCTTTTCTGTCAATTCTACAGCTGGAAAAGGTAACTTATGAGAATTCTACAGACTTCCTTCACTTTGAAGCTATTCCTGCAAATTTCAAATATTTTTCAAATCACTGATAGTGTCTTTAAAGGACAAAGACTGGGCTTTCCAATAGTGTTTGTTTGATCTTATTTGCTTTTGTCAATTCAGCGATATAATCAGCGATATAATCAATTTAGTGCGATACACCAAAATCGATTTTGTGCCACTTTTAATTGTTTTCGAGTACTATACCATGCTGTCTTGAAGCTCATAAAAGAATGCAACTTAGCAAAAGAAACAAAACATGGATTTAACAGTCAACATAATAAGTTCAATGATAAATATTTTCTTTTAATAAATAATAAACAAATATAAATATTTATGGCACGTTTCAATGGAATAGAGCTTTGAATTTATTACGAAATTTATATTTGTTAAAATCATTCCGGAAGGACTATAACTGCAACTAAAATAACAACTCCAAATGAAATGAAATGGTTTATAACTATTGCACTATCTTTGTGCATTAACTAATTATTAAAGTCAATAAAAATCTGAATTTGGAACCAAGTATCAAGGCGTAGGTAAGGCTTTGTGTTTTAGTACAAGAAAATTAAATAAAATAATGGTGTGACCTCAAAATAATTGCAACAGAAACGATTTTGGTGTTGTTATACTTAGAAATAAGTAGCGGAGAACATGTATTTGCAGGGGGGCAAGGTTGTACGGGGGGAAATATAAAGTATGTTTAATTGTACTAAAACCTATACCAACATTTTGTCCATATCCTAAGGATTAAAAAAGGTATAGTTTGTCCTATCTGTGGGCTATAGTTTAATAGTTATTGGGCAATAAAGGTTCAAGGTCTTCATAGTCCCAAAGAACCAGGGAATATAATACGTGCACGCATTTCACCATTTGGCCATGTAATTAGAGGTCAAAATGTAACAATGGTCTACATATCCTATGGGGTCATGAATGTTTACCATCTAATTTACATACTAAAATGATAATTGCAGGGCAAATATGCATTTTAAGATCTAGGATATTCATCAAAATCGGAGCACTCTGAAAGGATTACCCCATGATGACCTTGATTCGTTATGAGCATATAATCCTAAAAGTAATGACCGTAGATATGGCAAACTATACCTTTTTTAATCCTCATGACCAGATGAATAAGTTGGTAAAGGTTTCAAAACAATTAACCTCCATTACTTTTGACCCCTGTGCAAAAATTACCCCCTATTTTTACATGTTCCCCATTGTTGATTTTTCAAAACTTTTGACACATTATTCTGTGACAATTTAGAAGTATGATAACACAAAAGTTGTTTCTGCTGCAATTTTCTTAGGCAAAAAGTATTCTTTTACTATTTCATGATACTTCAAGACCATCTTAAAGCCAGAACTTTCTGAACATTATTTCCACCATGCGTAACCGTTTCGCATCTTTTAAATTGTCTTTGTAAAGTTAATCCCTTCTTTGAATTTCAAATCTGTTCAAATATGAATAACGTTATGTTTAACTAATTCTTTCACCGGTTTCACTCAACCAGAAAGTGGCACAAACTCGATTTTCGTGTTCCGCAGTAAATTGGTAATTCCGCAGTAAATCTCTCGATCGAAACAAGTAAAGGAGATGAAACAAAAAGCATTGGAAAGCCTGGTCTTTTTTTAATGTGATGCACAAAACGACTTAACTACTTGTCGAGATTAATATTTTTTTTAAAAAAATCGGTTTTCGATTGAACCATTTTAGACAGGCTGTATGTCCGTCAAATCGACTGGCGAAGCCAAAGTACTTGACGTGGTTATAGTACAAAATTCAAGACGTACTACTTGACGTGGTTATTTTAGTAGTTAGTTAGTTAGTTAGTGAAACCAAAGTTTTAAATCCGGTTATTGTCCCCGCAAAAAGGGGGGGTGGTCGGATACACCTCACACTCAGCAATACTGCTGTGTAAGGATTTATTGGAGCAAAAGATAATTGACCGGATGCTCTTCCTGACGCCAATCCACAGTTTTCGGCGCTGGGCCTAGCCTTTGGGCAACTATGCCCACCATACAAGGCAGCATGTGCTGGATGGCCGCCAAGCTCTCCAGAGCTGATGCCCTTGTAGGTAGATCTTCTTTTTCATTTTACCAGGGTAACCAGCTACCCTCCTCATCAGATTTCCTTAGGAAATCGATGGAGGTGCCGGTTTAGCCGCCGACAACTCGGCTCGGTTATTTGTAACCTGAAATTCAAGAATTTATAAATACATGCTTTTTTCTTTAGAAATAAAATTATATTTGGCTGCTGTATGTATTCAATTTACCATAACTGTATAGTTTAATAGATGATCCCACAAATCATGGCAGGTTGATTGGGACTCATTTGTCTTGGTAATTTTACTTAGTGTGTGAACGTAACGAAAATAACCGAATAATGCAAGCATTCAAGATGTATTTTGGGGTTTAGCAAATTATTTCATTTCCAAATACAAAATATTGAAGAAATTAATGAAAAAGGAGGGTCTTGGCAGGCCTCGAACATAATAAATATATCCATTTTGGGGAGCAACAGTTCTCAAAGAACAGTTGATTTTGGATTATTCGGGCAACATGTGCAAACAAAATCAGAACATTTACCTTAGGGTGACCTTGACCTGTACGTACCTATTGTACTAAGACTATAGACCATAGATATGACTAACTATACCTTTTTCAAACGTAAGAATTAGCCGGTGTAAAAGGAGACATGGTCCACCCAGAACCATAGTCCGAGCTCCATAGACGACAACGGAATAAAGCCTGAAACTAAAGCTTGTGCCGTATTCTTCACCGTTGTAGGTGGACTATGAGTCCGGAGGACCATATTTCCTCCCACACCGGACAAATTGAATTATTTTTAAAAACAAAATACTTTACCGTTGTACTATTTCCACCTCTTAGTTCTACGTGTTCCACCGCCTAGACGGTCATTTTGTTTTTGGGTCAAGTCATAAAGTTATTGGACTATCAGGTCTCTTACACCGGTGTGAAAGGAGATATGGTCCGGCAGGAACCACAGTCCGGGCTCCATAGACGACAACGGAATAAAGCGTGAAACTAATGTTACGTGAAGAGTCAACTGAATCGATTGCCCTATTGTTCACCATTGTTCCCGGACTGTGAGACCGGCGGACCATATCTCCTGCCACACCGGTACCACACTGACTCTCAATAGCTGACAGGATCCCAGTACGCAGATAGCTAACTTGTAAAGGAAGCAAGTGAAGATGCCTCCAAGTGGCAGTCACTCACGACGCAACAACAGTAGCACAGACGGTGCTGAAGACGTACAAAAATAATTTCAAGTAGGTGAGTGAGATTTACGATTCCCAAACTACTTAGCAAGTATAAGAGTGCAAAGAGGTGTTTTTAAAATTTTATTTTAAGTCTCAATTTATGCCAATAAGTCTGTTAATATCAGTATGGAAGGTGGCTCAGGGAAATGAGGGTATTGAATTGATTCCGTACTATTAGGTTAGAGACTTGATTTACATTGGATTAACTACGTGAATACCGTGCAACGGTGCAATCAATCATCCATTGGGAACACGCTGCCATAGCTCTCCAACATAACATCATATTCATTCCAGATGACATCGTCTAAGTTTTAGAAACTCCATAGTTATTGTATACAGAAGTTTAGAAAGCCACTGTTTATCGGACCATTGAAGCGTACGTCCCTGTTCCAAGCAAAACGCCTTAAAAGCTTCTGTCATTGTCGATTGAAAGCTGGTCAACAGTAAGATAACCTTTTAGTCACTTGTGACAACAATATTTAAAGATTACTAAATAGGTGGGCGGCGCTTGCATTTCATTCCAATAAACAGGGCCAGAAAAAAGAATACACTACCATGCAGTGACATCATTAGTGAAACTATTGATTTCAATCAGTGTCATGAATAGACTCACACCAGTCATCTGGAATTTTCTATTACTCTCTGAAAAATCAATGATACCACAAATGATGTCATCACCAACCCAAATATTGAATGCTTTCTGGTCCCTCCTTGTAGACTTGACACAAACCCCATGAATTCTATTTGCATTTCCTGGGACCTTTAAGATATCAGGTCATCCTTAATTTGGTTCAGTGATGTCATTTCTAAGACTACACTATTTGAAAGCCGCCACGCTAGGATTCCATAAAGTTCACAAGAGGGCCCTTGTGGAAAGCAGTGCTTCACTGATCTTGGCTACCCTCTATAAATATGTCGAATAAATAAATAAATAAAATTTGGAGGTAATTAACACTATTAATGAATAGGAATATGCATATAAATATATATATTAGGTCTTGCTCTTTCATTTAACATCTTGCTTGTAAAAAGCGTGCAAAAATGGCTGAGATGAACGCCTGAAGACGTAAAACCCCCAAACCAAAAGTTGCAGTTTTTAGAGTTTCCAATGGGCATTGCAGTGTACTGCGACACGAGCACGCTGACCACAATCAATATTGCAAGTAGGCTTTCTCGCTCATTCAGTCGGAAACACTCTTTGTGCAAAATCAATGCACACATAATTATTATTGCGTTGTACCACACAGTGACCATTGACAAATCCAGAAACTGCAACTTTTGGTTTGGGGGTTGTATGTCTTTCAGGAGTTCTATCTCAGCCTTTTTGCATACATTAATAATATTTACAAATTTAACTCAGGTTAATTTCACAAGTGTTTCCTTCTTTTCTCTCCTTAATCACATATATTTCTAACACTAAATAACACTAAATAATACGTGGGATTTATAATAGGGTTGATATTTTGAATTTTACCTATGTCGCTCTCACATTTACCATAACATTAAGAGATCGCGTCATTAATATGTGTTATGCGTTTGCCTACATTCGTTGCTTAATTTTGCTTAATATTTAACTTACAATTTATCTGTATAGCAGAGCTTTGTAAAATAATCAGCAACGACAACAGGCTACACAAATACCCCATAGCTACAGCTACATCTACCTCCAAGCTGCATAATTCCATAATAAAATTAAAAACACGTCAGAGGTTCTGTTAAGGTTCTAATTACTTTATGGAGTTGAAAGAGAAAGAATTATAGATAAAATATCTTTGGATTTGATTTGTGATAACTCAGCGGAAAAAAATAAAATTAATAAAAGAAGTAATTTCACTGAAGAATGATTGTAAATCTCTGCTAAGTAAATTCTCGTGAAGGTCGGTAGAAGTCCGCAGGCCGATTAGGAAAATATCAATTGTGAGTTGACAAATTTGCTTTTGTCAAACTACACACATGATGTCTTACCAACAAACATAATTTACGTAATAGATAAAGGATATGAAGCACACCGTTATGAAAAATAATGGTGTTTTGATAAGGTCTGGTGAGCCTGGTAGGCGTGCCGCTAGGACGGAGTCTAACAGGCAAGTCAGACCTTATCAAAACTCCATTATATTATTTTATAACGGTGTGTTCTGAATTCTTTATCTTACATATACGTCGAGACAAGAACTAAAACCGATTTTGTATAATTGTCGGGAAAAGCCTGATCTGATTTAGAAATGGTCCCATCTGTTGAGAAGATTATCCTATTGATTGGTTAATCCGTGCCTAATAGTTATTTATATAGTAGGCAGTTTTGGATATTTAATTAGGTACAGTTCAAATATGGTCTTCATTGTTATTCGGTAACGCGATTAAAAAGAGGAGTTTTCATGGGATAAGCTAAGGCCGTGGGAGGGGGGGGGGTCAACACCAATGATTATATACGGGGGATGTACCTCGGAAAGGGGACATAGCCGAGTGTCTTGAACAAGACTAACGATACAGAGAAGAAAAATATGTTGTAATCGGGTGGGGCACAACCACACCACCACTACCATTAGTTGTTGGTGGGGTGTGTTTGGACGAGGTGCAAACCATTATGCACATTGGATTGGTGAACCAAAATGTTACTTCCAAAAGAAAATTACTTTCGTTAATTTAGGGTGCGCCTTTTTTATTCACAATGAAATAAGAGAGTTATTAGAACTCTCGCCGCATACTCTCAGCACTAAGGCCACAAATACATAAAAAACCGGCTCAAGTTAATACCTATTAAAACATGTATGTAGTATGGACAGGGTGAGCAAAAATATTAAACTCTGATATTGCGCCACCATTTTGTATTTAAAAAAAACATGTATCGCAACATACGGTATGTGATACCAACTGAAAGGCTGTTTTATTAGCTGTAAGGTGCTTGCAAAGATCATTCATATGTAGCTCGATCTATACCCAACCGATGTGAATGATTTTTGCAGCAAAAAAGATGAATAATATACATTGTAGGTTATACTATATACGTGAATCAAAAAAAAAATTGTGCAAGGATTGCAAATGACTTTGACCTTGATAAAATCACTGAATCATAGATTTGTTGTTGTTTTAATAAAACAAATCTAATGTACTTCCAAGTGTTGAAAAAATAAAGAAATCGACTGAAGAATAAACCAGATATGACAAATTTTGTAAGCACACCTCTTTTTCCATCATTCAAATGGGATTTATACAGTTAAGCAAGATATTGCGTTAATGTACGATATACGGGGTATAGCATTACGAAAGCAATGATGACCCTTGCTGTCTTGTTTAATTGATCTATGAATATAATTGCCATAATCTCCTTTAAAAGGAATTAAATGTTCACACAAAATCTCACCCAATGAATCCTGATGTGTAAATGAAAAGGGTTTTCAACACTACTGTCAGTAATCCAGGTATAGATACAAGCCATGCCAATAAGGGACTAAACCCTTAGCAATATCCTAAACAATGGAAAGATCTTGTTTTCTTGCTCTGCAACAGGTGAATTGGTGTTTGGATTTGTCATATCAGTTGGCACATTTGTATAAATAATTCATTGATTAATCCGTAGTTGAAATATTCAAGAAAATGTAACATTTATGAAGTTGACAAAGGATCATGATATTGTACATTCTCGGAAACACAAGTTTAATGTGTGTAAATCCCATAGGAATGGAGAAAAAAGAGGTGTGCTTACAAAACCCGCCATTTCTAACGTATTTTTCAGTCGATTTCTTTCATTTTCTCAACACATTAAAGTATATTAGGTGTGTTTTATATAAACAATAACAGATCTATGATATAGTGATTGCATTAAGGTCAAGAACATCTTTAATCCTTGCACATTTTTTTATTCACGTATATCGTATATGCAGACGCTATTTTTTAAGTTTAATTACAAATAATGTATTAATTTATCATGCTATTACCCAGGACATTCAATGCCTTAAGGTCACAAAACTACAGGCAATTTGTCCAATAGCAGGAGAGAGGTGGTTTGCCAACTTTTAATCAATATTTTATGAGAAAACAATTATTCTGAAGTAAAAGGGCAAAAAATATTCTTTTCGTATTTGACTATGAATTGACTTTTTAGTGTCCAAAACTTGTAAATCAATATCGTAATAGTAAAGTTGCGTAGTGTGGAGAATCCTTGAATGACCCTATTTGCCGTGATGATTGCCTTTTCTGTGATGTTAAAAAGGAACAAAACGTCTCTTGTCATATGACAGTATTACCGATAGTGAGTATTGCAGTTTTGTTGAGCTTACAACAAAACAATCATTTCCTTACGTCGTGGCTGGCATTTGTGAACGGACCATCAATAAGATTACCGGCTATTACATTATATTCATCAATCTTTTTTCATCTGTTTGCAAAAAGCAGTGAGTTATCCATTCTATCAAAACTCAAATTGCATATACGAAATCGTACTTTGCAAAAAAAAAATGTTATTATTTTTCTGTTCATAAATCAGGGAAGATTTGGGGTTTTTATTTTCTATCCTATACGTACGCGTGGTGGATATAAGGTATTATATGCATAGATTACGGGGTGTCGTGATTTTTTTTTTTAATTTTTAACAAGTTCAAACAAGGTCGCATTGCAAAAATGATTTGTAAGTGGTTGTATGCGATCCGGTAGTAGTAGTTTTGTATGGTGATGCTCTCGCCATTCTTAATAAGTATAAGCGGTAGGAAATCACTTTTCAAATAAATGAAGAAAAGGGAAATAGTGCAAGACATTTGTTGGAGAGAGAGAAAGAGAGATGGAGAAAGAAAGTGAAGAAAGAAAGTGGAAAGATATGGTTGAATGAAAAATAACTGGGCTCGTGGAACTCATGTTAATGAGTTATTTTTGATTTTTGCCTAATGTCAAATTACCTAGTTCTTGTTTTCGTTATGTGCCTTATGACGACGAAGTTGACATTTTTAACCAATTGTTTCCAAACATTACCAGGGTTTCTTAAGGAACATGAAGTTTTTTAAGGTTTTGTCAAAAGTTATAGGGGGGGGGCGTGGGGGTGGGGTAAACAAAGCATGTCAAATTTTACTTTGGTCATTGGCTATTTGATATTCATTTGGTGCAGCCAAGTGCCAGAAAAATGCAACACACACAAAACTTTAAATCAAGTGTTATACTAAAAATACGCATGTTTCACCTAGAACACTGTTAGCCGTCCATTTGGGCGGAAGCAGACTTTTTGCTGATTTTCATATCAAAAGCAAAATTGTATACATGAAATTGTTAATTTAAAAACTTCTCTCAAAAACTGGAAATTACTGTAGTTGCATTTTCCTCCAGTGGCATTTACGCCTTGATGAATATATGTACGCCTGATAATGTAAGGGTATTTTAATTACGATTCGGTTTATCGCGACCATCTTTTTCTGGTTATTCGGTTTTATTGCCCAAAATGGTCTGGGTCAGGTTGGGGTGTAATGCGAGAGGATAGTATATTTATGGTGTACACTTTCCGTTTTCTAATTGAGTAGCCACAGATAGGAAATGAATAAAGAAATTGAGATGGAGAGAGAAAGCGAAAGAAAAGTATATTGATGAATGAAATTACCACTTAATTTACTGCTTTACATGATTTTTTATCCTCTTTGCTATTGTCCTTGCACTATATTTTTAGCTCCTTTTTTTGTTATGGTCTAGCTTGTAGATGTGCGTTAGCGTTTTCTTTTTTGGAGGGGGTGTGGGTGGGGTGTTTTCATAGACAGCGTGTCTTGAGGTCCTTTGTTGAGGGAGTTTGCCCTTTAATGACTAATAGGACCAGAACTATGTGTAGTAAAAAACCAGTTTCTTCGAATGGGCACTAGAAAATATCAACCTATTTGCAACTTACAGACACCTCCGTCCGATATCTTGTTCCGGACGGCCCTTCCAGGAAACCCTTCATGGTTCAGTGTATAATTGATTTTGTTTGATCACAACAGAACACCAAATTAGTGTTCATCTTGGCATTATAAAACTTTTAGTTCAGTCAATTGTATTGTGAAATTTAATTTTGTGTTTAATAATGATTTTATAGTTGAGGGCCACCATGGTAAACATTTGGTTATGGGGTCATAGATGATATCATGTTTTTTCGTTTTTATTTTTTTAAATCATTTTTAAATAATAACAACACGAACTTGTGCGCCATCTATACGGTTGATACCCAAGATGCTCAGAGTTTCGTCCATATCAGAATTTCGATGACTTCGATTACGAGACGAATACACGGACATCTTCGTCTTATTAGGTTCCAAACACTTGTGGTTCTCAAATATGCTCCAAAGCAGAGATGGGTTTTAAACAACGTTGGCTGCCTTCACTCTGAATGCCGAAAGGTCCTTGTGTGTGCATTGTTGCTCCAGCAGGTGGCAGACCAAGAGAGGTGTTCCATGTCTGGGGTGCTGTTACACAACCACAGGTAGTATCCGGGTCTGCTTCAGATAGCCCCACTTCTGCAAGGAAACCTTAGATCGGCCAGTTCTGGTTCTCAATCTATTGAGGCATCGCATCAGTCCATGAGGAGTCAGCTCCAGGGGGAGATGCCTCACAGGTTCAATACCGATAGATGTTACGTGGCTGATGGCAAGTCTTTTATTCCACAAGGCGACTCTCTTTACTCCTTAGAGACTGTTTCAAGAGGTTTGGACCTTTGTAAGAAACTCTCTTTAGATTTAAGGCGGTTGGCCAGCAGGTATCTGTCTAGGGTGCTTCAAATTGGATTACTTGGCAGTACGTCTGGGCATGCTCGACTACGCTACGACGGGATGTCTGGTTGGAGCAATTCCTGCTAACATAAGTTTTCCGTTGGTACTGGACGGAGGCATCCTGTGATAAGCCGGCAGGAGGCCCCATTGGCATTTAATGGTGGATCAAGCTTCTTGGCATGGGTTGATCTTTCCATACAGGCCAGGCATACTATGCACAGAGTAGCAAAGGAAAGTGCCGTCGATCTTAGGTAAGTGGGCGAGCACCCCATCTGGTGCGTGGAGTTTGTTCAAGTGGAGGTTATTTTGCCTGAACTACTTTACTCTTGTCTTCTCCAATGTGGGTCTTATAAGAAGAAGAGTGCGGTCCAAGGTGACTCCGAGGTAGGATCAGGGTTATCACAGTGCTCCAGGGGAGTTCAGACCAGCAGGTAAATTTAACTGGACGTTTGGCTTCCCGGTTGCGGTAGATGAAAGCACAAAACCGTGTCCTAGAGGGATTTGCACGTAGGTGTTTTCCTCAAATAAGGAGTGAGTTCATCAAAGCTTTGGAAGAGGAAAATTCGACGATTGCCACCGCAAAAAGGAAAGCTAGCGTGATCTTTTTGTTACAGGGTAATTTCCTCCTAAAACAAGGGCAGGGTCCAGCTCCGTGTGTTTTGTTTCAAAAGTGAATTAAAGGCAGTTATGGGGCTTATGGATATAAAACAAGTGGCTGAGTGCTTTCAAACGCCTTAGAAACACAATATTTATGCAACCTAAAAACACTGGGAGTATTGTGGCATCTTAAAACCTGCTTTAGTTATGAAATCACAAGGTTATACATTCCCACGTTCATATCGTAAACCGGATCGTAACTAGTAGTCCATCCCGTAACCTTTTATATCATATATGTTTTTAACGGTTTCTAGACCAGTTTTTCCTGCTGAATCGGGATCGAGGCGATGATTGCAGGACGAAAAACCTTGAGCATTTTCAAGAAATGAAAAAAGTAAAAAATTCAAAATGGTCACCAAAAACACTAAAAACTCTATGTTAATTATCAAAAAGTTGTAATGTTTTTGCTTATCCAGTCAAAACACCCATTGTGTCCAATTAAAATAGGATTCATTAACCAACTAATAAGAGATTAAATATGGCCGCCAATACAACAGCAGCAACTGATATTTATCTACTTTGACCGTAGGATAGTAAATTGTATATCTAATGATTTAGCAATCAATATTTTAATTGAAACCATTATGAATAGTTTTTAAATCTTGATAATCAATCAAAACAATGAACCATTCAAAATGGCTCCAAAATAGCCACAATTCATATCACATATAGCCAAAGAGCTGTTAATGTTTGTGTGTATATCACTATAACTCATTTCAGAGCAGTTTAAAATTCATAACATAATCAAGTGATTGATTCTGCAAGATGCATCCTAGATGGCGACAAAATATGGTATGCAAATGTCACTCAACAAAGGTCAGTAATTTATTCACGCTGTAGGCTCTAAAACTATATAGTTGGGTTATCACATCTGTCAAAAAATCCCAGTAAGGCTATCATAAGTGTATGAGTCGATTTTCATCAAAGATCTCAAATAGGATGCCAATGGATAGCTACAATCTACCAAAAAAGAAAACTCATTATCTCGAACTATTAGTGATTTTTCGCCGCTTACCATTTCCAGCTATAGGATCCCCATCTTGATGACATTCTTACAAGTATCGATTGCTCTGATTGCTCTGCTCTGCTATTACATTGATATGATTGATTATGAGGATATATACAAACATTACAGTACAGCAGTTAGATCCAGCTATCAATTATAGCTATCTTAGAGTATCGGAAGCCATCTGGATGCTTTAAATGAAGAAATAGAAATTTATAAATCAGATTTTTGAAACAGTATTTCTTATGGTTTAATTAATTTCTTGACTGTCCAAAACACCAGGATAGACACAAAATTACCACCTAACTGCAGTCAAAATTAAAGTAGCCATCAGACACTTATTGTATTTTCGGGCAATGGAATAATTGATTACGTGGTTATAGAATCATATTTGTAATTGGGCAATAATCGGATTCAGAATCAGCATATAAAAAAACTGTCTAGAAACCGTTGAAAAAATTGTATATCTAATAAAACAAGGTTGATCATTAGTTATTAATGTGAATCTGTACCTGGACATAGCTCTCGCACTTTGTCAGCAGTGCTTTTATGTTGTAATATATAACTTAAACTAAAGCTTGTATTTAGGCAACCCTGAAGTGTACCTTAAAAATAATTGTCGGCCAAAATACAAATTTTGACCAAAAATGGGATATAAACATTGGTATTAACACCCAGGAACGGTGGCATGGGACACCTTGCCAGCGTTCAGAAAAGCTTAGCCATGCGTAATGCAATTGGACAATAGATACAGACGGTCCCAAAAAAAACTATACAATCAAAGATTATTTTTTTTGGCCAAAACAATTTAAGTCATCGCAAGGGAGTTTTAATGATTCTTTTTAGGAGGGTTCCAGCTTTCAGGAGATTTTTGAGTTGATTAATTTGGGGGTCTGGTTCAGGATTTATGGCTACTTATCTGTGCTTGACAGTCAAAAACCGTTGGTCCCAGTTTCGGCTATCCTGAATCAACAAAGTTGCCATTGAAATCAACCTCAAGACATTTTTATTAAAAATTAAAATAAAAAGAGGTCTAAAGTGTTGTTTCTTGTGGATATAACATTAATTTATAACTTTATAATGTCGCCCAAGTGCTAAAAAATAATGTAGCATTTGGAAATTCAATTCAAAACAGTGTGTTGTCTCAGCTTACTCCAGTTTCAGCAGAAGGTAAGAACCATAAAAACAACCCTTGTTGAAAGTAAACTGCGACCATTTGAAACCAAACATCCTTTCCTTTATTGCTCTTTGTTGAACACTGCTTTCTCATTACAGTTCCTCCTGGCACTATTGGAGGGCAGTGGGGAATATAAAGGGAAGGGTAAATTGTCCCTCACATTAGAGCGTTTCTGCACATTATCCCTAACAGACTTGTAGACTTGTTACATTAGTTTCAGCCAGTCAAATTCCCCAATTTCAATGAATTATAAGGAACTTGTCCCCCTGAGAGTCGAGTCTTCATTAATCACCCAACAACCATAAATAATTTTGGTGCTTTCACTGAAAATACTATAGTTAGTTCAATGCATGAGTAATACATTCACCCTGATCGGTACAATATTGCTTTGTTTGAAAAGGGTTTAATCCCCAAATTATGCTACATGCCTTATTACTTGAGTTTTTGAATTCAGGTGAAACTGGGCCCAAGTGGTATTTTAGCCTTTGTGTTCAACTGAAATATCTCCGCGTAGGGTCCATCAAATTGGATGGAATAAAAGCGATGGTTTTAGCTTAGATTCTTGTCTAACAAATATAAATAAAAAAATATGGCATAAAATGCACAGTTATATTTTTATAATTTTAGTTTGATTGCTTAGTGTTATTGGGACAGTCTGTTATTAAACCGCTGATTGTCAGTCATATACCCTTGCTCCACAAGCTTTGAAACCAACCAAAAATTGGGCAGGGCGGCAAACTTGGACATTACAAGCGGACCTGCAACATCATTAGAAAGCGGACCTCAACATCATAAAAGCGGGACCTTTGTCATTTCGGGGGGGGGGGGTGGGTGCGACCCGGGCCCTGTAGGAAAAGGGGGGACGGGAGAGTACCTTCCTTCCCCGATTCCCCCCCGAGCACATTTACACCCTCTATCTCTCCTTGACGACTCTCTTCATCATTTGGATCAAGGTCTTCATGTCGAGGAAAAGAAAGTTATTGCCATCCGCAAATTGTATAGTAAGGAAACTGAACAATGAGGGACGGATCATTGGTGTATTATAGTAAGAATAGAAGGGGATCTCATATGGAGCAGTGACGCTAACTAGGGGAGGACCCGGGCCGGTGCAAACACTTTTTTCCAATTGATCGTAGAAACTAGACTATCTGTTAAAGGTAACCACAATAATTCCATTTGAAGGGTCATATGCCAGCTTTATTTTGAGGCGGGTTTGAGTCTTAACAGGCATGTAGTTTTTACGCTGTGATTATTGTAAAACAGGGTTTTGTCAAGTGTTGCACGTTCCCCATACCACGGAGTCAGTTGCAACACTAGTGGGGGCAATTGCAACAACAGTAAATAATGAAAAGAAAACACAAAGTTTATTCCAGGTTATATCGATATAAGTTATCCTTAAAATTGCAATACAATATCAAGATAACAATTATGCGGCTCAGCAAAACACTTTGAAATAGAACCCTTTTTCAACTGAATCTTTTGTGACAAGTTCAAACATGCGTGCTTCTGTTACGTAAGCATACCTTTGTCATAACTGGCAGGCATAAATAATTGTGTAATTAACTGCTTAAGTGCGAAATTAACTGATGGATTCATTCTCACAAGTGAGCACAATAATGCTAACATAGGGATAATAACAGTAAAGAAAAATGCTTAATAGAACAAAAATTGGGAGAAGAAAAATTCTACTAATACATAATAGTTTAATATTAGAGAAAATGTAAGATATAGATTATAAAGAAAATTCTAACATAGGCCTTAATTGTGAAGAATATACTTACACTTATATATCAATGCTAACACGTCTAGAGAAAGAAAAGTTCATACATGTAAAGGCCAAACATCAAACTTCATAATATTGCTATAATAACTGACCAAAAGAAACACTATGTAGACCTACTTATTGTAGCCTACACAGGCCTACACAGATTTTCCGTAAATTACGGAAAACTATGTTTAGAAACAATTAAAAATAAAAAGCAAAAAACATAAAAAATTTTAATTACGGAAATGATTCAAAAATTCCGGAGGCAGCAATATTTCAGGACTTTGTTCGTTCCGTAATTTTAAAGTACGGAAATATTCTGTAAAAATTACACATTTTTTCCACAATATGAGACCAAATTTCTGTAAAATTCCTGTCAAAAAGTTCCGTTAATTGACGAAATTCCGTAAAGTTACCCTAAAAAAAGTCTGGAAATCTGCTGCCAGAAATTAAGTAAATTACGGAAATTTTTTAACAGTAAACCAAAAATCTTGAAAATAAAAAAAATCATACTTTAGACATGCCACATGCGCTCTCAAAGGAAGTTAATCAATGCCAAAAAACTGAGTGATGCTCCTTATTTTGAATAACATTTCATTTTGAGTTTGCACTTAAGTGTTGTTTATTGAGTTGAAAATTTGTCAATCATTTAAATTCTTAAATCTACATTTTCCAGAGTCACTACTCAGTCATTTTTTCGAAGTCACTTATCAGTAAATGATTCACATATCAAAACTCTTTTTTTATTTATTTATAACATTTGGCAAAAAGCACAGGCAAGAGCCCAATAGTGCTGACTAAAGCACTAAATTAAACACCAAAATTAAATAAAAGGAACTAAAATATAAAGGGAACTAAAATGAAGAAAAAATATGTAAAAAGACTTTAAGTTCTTTACTATGAAATAACTTCTTTAAACAGCTTCACATTATTTGAGCGGCTGACTCTCATCAGAACTTCTTAGAACATTAAAATAACTTTTTAAAATTGATCATTTCAAAGTTTTCTGAACTTAAAATTCAGTGTCTGTTTGAATATGTCAGATAATATCAGTTAAATCATAACTGGGGCCTATGCCCGGGGCCTATGTCATTATCAATGACTATAGGCATAGACCTATTAATGATTTAAAGGTGCAACGAGATATTTCACATATCAGGTATCACGAAAAAAATCGAAAACCCTGATTTTTGAACTGATGCAAAGCTTTTCGTCAATAATATCCCCATCTGAAAGGATTAAGCTGAGAAATAGTTTTGGTACAAAAATTGTGAGATATCTAATTTCGTATAGGAGCAAATACGAAATTCAGCCTATGTATTGAAATGAAAGCAAATAAAATCACTTTTGTTTTCACCTTTAAGACATTTCTGTTGCAAAATACAAAGTAAGAACTCTTTTGAGTGTCTAATAAACCACTAATATTGCACCTTTGCACCTTTAAGAGATACATACAGTACAACTTTAAAATTCTTTCCTTTCAAAGATTTACAACAAACCCTTAAAATCCTATTTTATCATTGGTTTAACACCATGGAAATATATAGGGGTCAGTTGCAACAAGCTGTTGCAATTGACCCCGATCATGGCAGCCATTACATGTGCACCCCCTACCCCAATTCAGTAAGCTTACAAATCTACAACTTTAGGTGATATGGCAACCCTAAATATCAGTCATTCCTTCGCCAAACTACACAGCTTCTCCTCAGGCGTTAACTGCACATAAACAAACAAGTTTCATTTTTCTCAAATTTTACTTAGGTGCTCAAAAACAGTTTTTTTAGATATTTCAACCCCTGGCGTAGCAGCCGCCGTTTAGTTAGGCAGGTACATGCCATTAGAGAGGGTTTCAACATATATTGTCAATCGCTTTGGAGTCACTTTCTGCTAGTCATGAGCGGTATTGTTGCAACTCGTGCCCCGTGTTTGCAAACCGGCCCGTCTCACCCTACCGTGATATTAGAGGGCAGAGAGGATTTGCCATTATATGTAACAAATTGCTTTCTGTCAGATAAGTAGTTGGATATCTAACGTTTAGCAAGAAAGGCCATAAAGACTTAACTTGTTTGCAAGGATGGTGTGGTTTAATGTATCGAAAGCCTTGCCTAAATCAAGAAAGATACCAACAGAATAAAGCTTCTTATCTACGTCCTCTGATACTTGGTGTGGAAGTCCTTAATGGCCATATCGGTGGTCCTTTTGGGGAGGAATCCAAACTGGTTGGAACAAAGGATATTATGCTTGGGAATAACATATTCTGTTATACATGATCCTTTGCAAGACCTTTGAAAGTTGTTAAACAAGTGGGAGTCGCCGGCTTTGAAAATAGGAATGCCCTTAGCAAGAACGATTGAAAATATGTACAAGAGTTGAATTTATTTCAGGTAGCACAGCTTGGGATATTAGAGCCGATACCACCATGGCTGGTGGTTGTGGTTGTTTTAATTTCATTACATCAATTTCTTTTATGACTATTTATTGAAAGAAACAACGATGAAAGAACTGACGACTCAATACAAAAGCTTATCGTGATCATTGCAATCTACTAGTTGGCTTATCTATCGATTCAGCCAAAGTAGTGATTTCAAGTCTACAAGTGTTTGGCATAATTTCACGGTAACCTTCGCACCTACCCTGTATCACGTGTTTTATTCCATTAACGGAATAAAACACGTGATACAGGGTAGGTGCGAAGGGTATTCTGTAGTTATGCCGATTTTATCTCTACTCAATTTTTAGGGGCAATTGAAACAATCATGTTGCTCCTGCTCCATTAATATTTTAACAATATGTATCATAAGAGCCATAAATGTAAGATTTTAAACAAATATGGGGATTGATTAGTAAAGAATAAGGGAATTTCTGCTTTTGTTTTGTTCATGTGTGCGCAAACGAGTACCAGCAATAGCTGGGAGACAGCCCATTGGCATAGCTGCAGCAAGGTTATCTTGACAACTAAAGTGTTTGTGGCACTAACCTGTGTTGATCAACGATGGTAAAACCTTTAAGAACAACATATCAAATGTTTACCAAAATCAAGGGAGTGGAATATGCATTTATAAGGGGGTACGGTTTATACAGGGGTCAAAATATGAAAAGGGTCAAGATGCGTCAAAAAGTATACCAATATGTTAGTCACATTTCAAGGATAAAAAGGTATAGTTGCAGTTCAATAGTTATGAGCCAAAATTGGTTCAAGGTCACAATGGGGTAAAATTTCAATATATCCGTTCGTTTTAAAAATGGTGTCAAATTGTTCGTCTAGTGTATAGAAGCCACAAAAATACTAGTTGCACCATTTATTTTTTTATTCGTTCCATAATTGGAATGCTAAATGTGACTGGGGACTACAGGGTCTATGGGAGGGCATAGCTCTGTAATTCCTATATACTGTAGAACGGTCAATTTACAACCACTTCGATCAAAATCGGACCATTCTGTAAATTTTACCCCAGGATGACCTTGTATTGTTATGTGCTTACTGTACTAAAACTGTAACTCATAGATGTGACAAACTATACCTTTTTCAAACCTTAGGAGTAGCCCAATAAATTGGTACATCATTGAAATCAATTCGAACAATTCTATTTTTTACCTCTGTACAAACGTTTCCGCCTTATTTCTACATGTTCCACTTGTTTGATTTTGTAAAATTTTTAATATAGGGCCTAATATTTTGGACAAGTTCAAAGAATATTAACACCAAACTTGTTTCTTTTGCAATTTGTTTTGGGTCAACTCATAAAATAACTGGACTATAGTATTAATGGACAAATCTGTAATGCTGCCTTATTTTACATTTCTCTCTCTGGAACATTGCTGTTTGCCCCAAGCCATTCTTCCGTTGCTACAAACACGATTTTGTGCACATTCATTCCATCTATCTATGTAGGCTATAGGTCATCCGTTGTTGGATGTGGCCCTCCTCAAGTATTTTTCCAGTCCTTTCTCTTCCTTGCTCTTCTTGTCCAGGTTACTAGGTATCAAGTTATGGCATCCCTCTATCTTTTTTTTGTGTGTCTCTCTTCTCTTTTTACCTGTTCTTGGTTGCCAATCCATCAGTCTTTTAGTCCATCTGTTATCGTTTGGCCTTGCAACATGACCTGCCCATCTCCACTTTGCCTGTTTTATCTTCTGAATGATATCCTTGACTCCAGTTCTTTGGCTGATGTCTTCTCACCTGATTCTGTCCCGGATTGAAATATGTAGCATCTGTCTTTCCATCGGTTTTTATGCTGTCCTGAGTTTATGGTCGATAGCTGTTATTTCGTGGTATTCCATGTTTCTGCACCATAGATCAATGTGGGTAATGTGCACTGATCATACACCTTTTTTCTTAAAGTCATTGGGATATTTTTGTCGCACATTTCCTTATATCTGCCAAAACATCTCCATCCTGCCTTGACCCTATTGGAACGGTACGGAGAAGACTAGGCAGGGAATTATCCAAATAAAAACAGCAAGAAGAGTATTTGAAGGATAAACTACTTAAGGGTGTGACCAGGGCCGTACGCAGGATTTATTTGGAGGTGGGGTGAAATTGGTGAAGTTTCTCCAATTTACTGTTCTTCACAGAAAATTAAAAACAAACAAACCTTTTTGTTTTGCTGAGTGACTTTGAATTCTCCAATATACTGTACTTTGTAGCAATTCAAAACAAAGATTACGTTTACATTTGTATATTTTGGGAAAGTTAATTGGAGTGAGAAAAGAATCTTTAAAGAAAATCTTTTAAAACTGGATTTTCTCGATTGTTAAGTCATATGCAAGAAAGTTCGTCATCAAATTTAATAAACGACGTCATTTCAGGGAGAAGGTTAACTGTTGTGTGAAACTATTATACCTATTAAATGTGTAACGATATTTTCTAACGATTACTTAAGGCTATTCCAAGTTTTTAGGTGCTTGGTTCATGCTGGCAAATTCCTCGATGACTCCGGAGTCTATACAGATAGCTCGTATGGCAATTGCAGCTAGTAGTAGGGTTATAAACGAGAATCCCATTCTAGAAGTTTGGGGAAGAAGGTTTGA
>JAMKCH010000621.1:0-40764 GCA_023653785.1 Ophioderma brevispina
CAAATCCCGTCGCTAGTCTAAGTGGTTAAGAATTCTTCCTAATATCTCCTCGGCGAAAGGTCGAAACCCCACGTTTTTTAAGAAAGTATTATCTTTAATTTTGTTCAAGTGCATTGATCGTTCCAAAAGATAACCGCAAAGTTTGTTTTACCTGCTCCTAACTTCAATTTTGAGATCTTGTTATTTTTTCGGCGGCAACTTTTTTTCGTGCGCTTGCCCTCTAATTGGGCTGATAATTTTGGCAACCCTGCAATGTGTGTGCATAAGCACGAGGTGACTACACTGGACGGGCTGGGTTATTAACATATTTATGAATAGTGCATAGGTACCTATGGGAAAAGTGTTCAGATGTTTTAATTTGGCTCGAATATTCAGAAGGTTCGAATGCAACTACCTGAGCAGATAATTTAGTGAATGAAGATACCAATGTCTAGTAAATAGGCCCAGCCTGCAGGCCCTGTAGGATATTACGTTCAAAAGTAAAAAAATTGGAAGCTGTCAGGTACCGGTATGGAATTTTCACAACGTATAAATATTTTGTATCAATAGACAGATAACAAATGTAATTTTAATTCTAAATATACTATATCCAAAACATGCTTCTGTTGGGAGTATGACTTCACAAAGTCTTCGGGTACGTGCATTTTCCGTATACCATTTTTGTGTGCTGTAGAGCGTGCATTTTCAACATACCCGTTGCTATGGAGGATGTCCGTCAACTTGTTGTAATGCTTGATTTTGTACCAATAGATAGCTATGATCCTACTCTTTTAATTGTTACAAATGAGTACCAACCGGCCCAGCATAATATACGTCAAGAACGTCATAAAGTTCGTAGTCCAGCAAAACTGTCAATTTTCCATAGTACACACATTGTGGAAATAGGAAAATTCAATTTTTCGCCGAAAAGTTCGAATATCCGATGTTTCATTCGGTTTTGGCTCTACTTGAATGGGACATGACAAGTTTGTATTGAGAGCATTTAGGTGCTATAATCATTTTTGAGTCGCTAAAAGTGCGAAATATCAATTGTCCACCCTATATTCATTATTTTTCTTCAACATAGACGGGATTTTTGTTACACAAAAATAAAATGGCTCCTCGGTAGACGAGGTTAAGACGCTCTTCTTTTCTTTATATACTGAAAACTTGCACAAGCACATTGCATAACTCAAGTGCATGTTACCGGTAGCCCAGGTTACGAGGTTCGAATCACCATTAATTAGGCAGAGCCATGGGGCCGGGTAAATTATGGTCCCAGTCCGAATCTAGCCCGATATTCACTCAGACACGCCACATTAGATAACGCTATAATAGTAGTACGATCGCAGTATACATGTCTGTAGATGTTAACACTATAATACAATTGCCAGTACAATTTCTGTTTTCTACAGAGTACAAGGCTAGCTATGGGGTCTCGAAGGCAAACGGAAGCCATTGTTTTACTCGAATCGCAAAGACGAATCCGCTTACAAGAGAGGCGGGGCGTCTTGTTCTTCTGTATTCCTATAATCTGATGGCCTTACCCATTTACGGCAACTGCCCACACAAATGACACACAATAGCTTGTAGTGGGGAACAACTTCGCTCGTACATCACGAATAAAGCGTCTTTGATTGGCCGCATATATTCGAAACTCAGAAACGCCCATATATGGGAAAACAGCTCCCGAGAAGAAATTCTCGCAATCAAGAGAAAAGAATTCTTGAAATACATAAAACCCGGCAGTACAATTTGAACACGACTGTCTGACCGAACTAAACCTCAGACAGCTGTGTTGAGACCCGGATACTAAAAATACCTATAGCTACCTAATTTTGGTCAAAATTACTTTTGCTTTTCTTCGAGATAATTCAGATTCAGACCAGTTTGAACAAGGATAGCCCAAAATGAATATTATTAATCTACACTTGGCCAGCTAATTGAACAACAACCCCGATAACTATGTTTCTGGATAAAGATATTTTTTCCTTGATAAGCATAGAAAAACTATCTGACAAACTAAGTATCAAGTAAAAACAATGTTTTTCAAGAGAAATATTTTCAAGAGAAATATTATGTTTGTAAAGAGCAAAAAACGGCATTTTTCAGTATAATTGAAGTTTACTGGGTTTATTAACGACCACCTCTGTTCTTAGTGATCCAACGATGTTCTTCGGCGTTCATACTCAAGGAAATCTTGACATAGCCAAGCACTTTAATGGCCGTTAACAATATATTGTACGGAAGCAATGGTGGTAGGTAATGTAATTTTAATGGTGCCAACGTCATTAATATGTTGTCCATTAATTTCATAGAGGATTAGCATTTTGTTGTTTTCTCGCTTTTCGGTTAAAAGATTATGTAATATGACATTGAGACTCTTGTGTAATTTCATCAGTAATTTGCTACCGGCATATTATATGGGGAAAGAGTCGGTGCAGAATTACACAATAAGTTTGCAGTCAGTACGACGTCTTTTCGGTAACGTGAAAATATACTGTTGATAATAGAATGCGTAGTCATCACCAATTCAAAGTTGGACTCAAATAAAATATTGCATTAAAAATACTTTCTTTCCAGCTATCATTGAATTTCTTATTTGAATATTTCAGACGAAATACAAAAAACGCTTTTAAAAAAATACTGACAACAGTGTATGCAGATACGCGTTCTTCCACACATTTGTCGACACTACATTAGCATGATTGGAGAATGACGCACCACTGTATTATCAACAAGAGACGTGCGCGGCACCATAACGTCCGAAAGTAGTAGTAAGCTGGATGTGCCGCGTTTTGATAAAATTTACTGAGGGCATAGTGATTACATAAATAAATGTCACGCTAAACCTGCAATTGATCTCCAGTGACAAATTGACTTCTCGCTCCTCTGTGTGATTAAACAACCCTGTTATGGAGGAGACCACGGTGTCGATTACTCGAATTCCTACTAATATAAGGTTAGACGGTCCAAAGCAAAACCCCCACGTTTACATAGTAACGAATAATCTTTCAGACAGTACGGTGCCCCAACGCCTCTCAGGAGGCCTTGTGTTTAATGTGAACTGTTTTTTTTTTTAGTTTTAAGCAGGGGAGGAAGGAAAAAAGCTTTACGCGGTGGTTTTACAGATGGGTACTCACAAGGAAAAAGTATCTAACACGCTCTTCAATTAAACACCCTTTATCACGATGTGGGTACCACATACTGTAATCTTGTAGCAGCTTCATTAGTGGTTGCTGTAAAGGGTGCGATGATTATTACCACCTGGGAAAACACAAAACATAAGGAAAATTAGTAAGCACAGCCACATGCACGTAAATCGCCACGCACGCACACACAAACACAACACAAAACACATACACACACAAACACACCCATGTGCAAATGAAAAGCCTGATGTTTTATTTTAAACTAGACTCTCATATACTAATCAAATTACATTAAATCGACTTATGTTAGCTGGGTCAGTGGACATACAGTGCCAATTCATTTCTGGAACACCGTCATGTTTTTGACAGATGTTGAAAAGCACATGGCAGTAACTCACATACCATTGCTTTTGGTTGATTTATATAGGACGGTTTAAAGATATTGATTTGACAGGTTTGCAAATTTGCATAATATCCCATGCGTATGTAGCAGTAGTGGGGAGGGTACCTGCAAATGTGAAATTTAGTTTTTTTTCAGCAAAGTCGGACAAAGGTATGTGCATCAAAAACGTTCTACGTGTTTTAAGGTAGTGCAAGTAATTGAAGTGTACGCGGTAATTATAGCTATTATAGAGTACATTTGAATAGTTTTCTTTGTTGACTGTTCTTCAAGTCGGGTAATTTCCCCCCCCCCACCTCCCTGATACAATATGTCTTGTGTTATCGTTAGAAACCTGAGCTGGTGTTTCCATTCATTGATTTTTTTTAACTAGACAAACCTATCGCAGCCGCAGACACTACAAAATAGAGTTTGACTAGTAATAAAAAATGACTAGGCATTTTGTAAAAGTATGAAAATGTTATCACCTTCACGTAATAAGTGAAAATTAAATCAAGTTTTATGAAAGAGCGGTGATATATCTGGCAATGCTGCAATTAACTTCAATAGTGGGCATCAGCAGAATGGTAGCCTGTTTGTAATAATTGGCCGTTCCATTACTTGAAATACCACCTCGCTATTTGTAATATGATGTTACCGTAAAAAAAAAAAGTATAATTAAGTCAAGACTTTGACATTGACATGATTTGGTAATTGATAATATACTCATGAATTAAATGTTTTCCTCATTATCTTGCTCTCTAATCATCACCCATGGAACAAATGTTATTATAAAACAAAAGAACGTGCATCATCTGCTCAAGGGTAGATGGTGGTGTCACGTTCATTACTACTACTGCGGAAAAAAAATCATTTAACATTTTAATTGATATTGTCAAATTCTTTCCAATTACACACATACTTCTTCCACTTAATTCCATTAATTTGTTAAAAATTACATGTCTACTCAGGCGCTTGAAGGTAATTGTGCAATGAATATGTCTCTTTATAATACATGTCGTTAAATATCATCGGAAGAACATATGATAGATTTATGAATGTTATATCAGTGTATTATGGTAATAAGATCTTGGACTCTTAAAAATCGTTAAATACTGATTGTGTTTTGTTTTCATCAAAACGTGCCCGAACATGTGCCTACCATGTCTCCATGTGGGGCAAACAATAAGTATACTCTATTTACTCATAATGACCATTAGTACTATCATTTAACTGTTTAGCCTGGGACCAATATACTAAGGGGGATATGGTGCCCATATTAAATATGTGTTTTAAATATTTACGTTCATGTGTGAACGGCTAGTGTATCGTAAACTTTGGTTTTTTTCTGATGTATCCCATTGCTTACCAATATTTCCCCATGCTGGTTTTACCGTTTAGTGATATATATATAACAGGCAATTTTAGCGAAATCGAAGCTATAACTTAGCAATTAGCATCTCAAAACTAGTCCTACAATATTGATATTATAAACTGAAAAGTGGCAAAACCAACCTGAACGGCGTATTTGTGTGTGCTCCTATCCTTCTATATGTATATTCATCTCAGGTTTAACAAGACATACAATAGGTGCGCAGCCGAGGTATCTCAATAATTTATTAATGGGAGAGGAATGTGCTTGGAATTGGATATGCAGTTCTTTGTTCATTGGCGATTCGAACAAAAGCAAATTACACGGTCATGTTTCGAGTGTAAAGAAACATGCGAAAAGGATGGCAAGAGATTTGTTTAATTCTTTCCAAAGAAATACAAGTTCATAAATGCTTATCGTGCATTTTCCCACTTGTAACATTATTAAACGGTAAGAGATTCATGAAAACCAGTAACCAAATAACTCCCGGTTTCAAAACTGAGACGTAATTCCGCCCAGATGATTTGCAGACCTGTTTCGGAGTACAGTACGGTTCCTCCATATTTAAAGCTATGAACACTCGTTACTGTCTTCTGAATCTTCTTTGTGATACTAGTGTATAGCCAACACACTTGAGCCAACACAATGATAGCATTTAAATCATCTTTTCCACTGTTGCTTGATCGGGAAATCTTTGTATAGACCGTATCAAATATGACGTCAGCCACTTGACATGTTTGTGGACAGGTGCATTGCATTCCAGGACTACATACATTAAGCTGGTCAATCGATCCATGTTAGCGATTGCACAGGGATCATTGACAGGTGATGGATGTATTGTAATAATGGAATGCGTCTATCTTGTCCACCAACCATTGGTTGTCTATTGCATACGTCTATAAAGGTTCATGTAATTTTATGTTCCAACAATAGAAAACATGCGGAAAACCCAATGTTGGGTCCCACAGAATCCATTGGGAACACTTGAGTTTTAAAAGTAAGTGCATTACGGGTAGCGGGTGTGATTTTCAAACAAATTCCCAAATTTAAAAAAAAACACAACCCGTTTGCCAGTGAGCTCGTCGAACAAACACAGTTTGTATAATGAGTGCTTGTCGGTACTCGAAACCACGTGAGTGAAAAAGGTGCTGACTTATCTAGATGACAAATATTTAAAAAATAGTACACATTGATGATATTGAAGTTATGAATTGCTAAATTAAATCACGAAATAATATGAAAAAAAAAAAATTCCTTTTCAACAGCATATTAAAATTAGAGAAGCTTGTCAGATTTGCCGCTAATGGGTTCATGGGATTGTTTCATCAATCAAGCATTCGATTTAGATGATTTAAAGGCCGTACACTACCGAGACCACGAACTTGTGAAATTATCCAGAGAGCATGGAATCACAATCATTCCTCGACATAAAAGTCAGACAATCTGGTAAACCGTATGCGTAAACGCTGCCAATGATGTCCTCAGTCAGATAGAGAGGAAAACATTGACTATATACTCGGCCAAATGATAAAAATATTAAGCATATGGTGATTTTTGAAAACAGGCATTTCAACTATTATATCTTTCTAATCATGAAAAAAAAGTGTAATAATTACAAAGCAAAAATTACTTTACCTGAAACTGGGGGAGCTTACATCTCATGTTTATTGTTTGTCTGCATAGTTGGCATGTTTAATTTATTTGCCCATGTGTTAATGTTTTAGCTTATTGCAATGAAAAAGAACGGAAATGAAGTCGTTCTTGTAAATTGACAATTGATTGAATTTAAGAACTTTACTGCAAGTGCCACTTTTTGAAAATACCTAAGTGTTTTTGAACTTTGTGGCAGAGTCAAATGTTTTCTCCAGTCAAAAACTTTTTGAAAAATTTTCAAACATCAGTTCTAGTTGAAGTTATGCAACGAAATGTCCTCGAATTTTAGGAGGAACCTTTTATGATCAGATGAATTTTAAGTATTTAATTATTAAACAAAGTTACTATACCCAGAACTATAGCGGGGGTTCCGTGAGGAGCCACATGTGGTCAAGCGGATATGACTGCAGACTCATGATCCGAAGGTCGTGGGTTCGAGCCCCGTTGCGGCCATGTGTTGTGCACGTGGGCAAGGAACTTGATCTAGCGGGGTTGCCTCGTCGACCCAGCGAATATCGGGTTGCTGGTAGGGGGTTTAGATGAAGCGAATGATTGTGACCGATTGCTTTATCCGTGGAAGGGTTTCCGAATTCATTAAAGTGTGTCAGAAAAAGTGTGTCGGATGGGTCAGGTTACGGAAACTCCTATATAGAGAGACGCACAATGTCAGCAAGTAAGTCAGACTATAGAAAGCCAGCGTCCGTATCTGTATTACTACGCTACAAGGTTTATTTATGAGGAATGCGTAACTTAAACACAGTCATGGATAGCGGTTTAAAGATCCTCAACTATTCGCGTTGCTTCGGTTACCAATACCTTAACCTAAAGGCTCAGTCACCCAGCCGATTTTTGCTAGAAAACCACTTCCAGGCAGATGCTCCAGGACTGTTGCCGGTTGGCCAATTTTCGAAAAAATCGTGAGCAGTTTCTTTTTTCATGTGTCGGTTTCTGGCAAGGTTGGGCCTGTTCTGTGCCGTAGTCTTACCCATTATTGCTACACAAACGCTTCCAGGGACTGCTCAAGATGGTGCCGATGCCATTTTTTTTCGAAAAATCGTGAGTAATATTTCCTTTTTCAGGTGTAGTTTGGCACCAGTAGGTTCTTTCTTGATTGTTCCGTACAGTTTCTGCCAGTCTTGTGTGGTCGGGAGCAAGTGGCAAATTTGAAAAACCAGCCACGATTTTTTCTGCAGCTTTAAAAAAATCGTTTAAAGCGGGTTTTGGGATCGGGAAGGCGGCTTGAACACTTGACGCGGTTTTGAAGCGGTAGCCGATGAATTGGTGCGCATCATGAGTGGTTGTTGCAGGTGGAAAGTGGTCGACAATGAGTCTGCTCCAAAGAGGGAGAGGGGAAAATTGCAAGCCACCTGAGACATATTGAATCGGGCGACTCTAAACTCGGCGATACGAATAAATCGCAGACTGCAGTCTTGATTAACTTGTGTGTCGTGTTAAGGTCTGCGACTGATTGAGAACTGAAAAGTGACATGTGATGCCTTGCTGCTCGGCGATTGAGCAACTCTTGTCTTGTAATTTGAACAAGAATGCAGGCCGGGGTTGGAAAGAAATGTGGTCTTTGTGTAGTTTGGGGAAGCGGCTCTGGGTCGCGTCGAGGGTGTCTTCATTTGACAGGGAACCTTTCTTGGAGCCAACAAACTCGGCGAACAATCGACGCGAGCAGTCTTGACAGCGACATGTTACAAACGTGTGCCGTCGGTTCAAGGTCGGCGACAAATCGGGGACTGAAAAAGTGGATCGCCCAATAAACATGCGGGATCGTGTTGATTCTCCATGATTGCTGTAGCCTATGCTCGGAGTTTCAGCATCCCTCTGGCTCGTTTGACGACGGGGATTAATCGCCAGACTAAATCATCCCTGGTCGGAATTAAAAAATGTTACATTTGGCAAGGTTTGAGCAAACAACCTGTACCGATTTTGAAAAAAAATCGGGTCTTGGTAGTCGGGAAGGGGTTGGGTCGGGAAGATGTCTTTGTGTGACTTATACCTTAAGTGATCCACATGGTACTCAAGGAAATCTTGACGCAGTCAAGTACTTTGAAGACTGGTAACAACATATTATCTGCGGGTAATATTATATTTTACGGTGCGATATAAAACGAATAGGTTCATTCATAGTCCCTTCGGCAGCGGATGACCCTCGCTATTTGTCAGTTTCAGACTTAATTGATCAAGACGGGGTGGTAACCAATATTGCGCTAAGATATGACTACATAATGATTAGGTTAATAGCCGTTAAGGAAACATGCAAGCTATGTTTAACCCCTCGTTGACCAAGGGGGGCGTTACCAACCCTTCCTCCAGTGAACTTTCATTCCGGTACACTAAAATGCCAAACGAAAATCAGTGTGGGATTTGAAATGAAAAGCTTCCAACTCATCATTTTCTCACCATTGCCCGGTCATTTAACGAAAAAAATGTGAAGGTTAGACACTTTCACGGGCTCCTTACGGGGTGATGGCCACCCGCAGAAAAAAAATTAGGGTACATTTTTTAAAGAATAATTATGCACAGTATGGATCTTAAACTATATACAGTATGTTATGTAAAAATAGTACAATTGCCAAATTTAGAAACTGAAGAACCACATAAAATATACTAGTTTAGCGCAAATTGGATTGCCTATTTCTGTAGAAATACCCAATTGCCGACTCGTGGACTTATGACGTCATTGTGCTGTCAACTAGTGTGTTGGTACTTATTTGGGATCAATGGAAAGAGGGCGGCTATCGCTATCAACCTGGTATCATTGAAGATCGGGTGGTGCTTATAATGACTTTCCGAGGGGTGGTAAACCACCTCCTTGGTAACACCCGTGTTTGGTTACAAAAAAAAAGGGTTTTTGGTAAGACGGTGTGATTAAACGAATTGCGTTCTATAAATCGGTCCTCTTAAATATGGTTTGATTGCAGAATGAAGGAATTTTGTTTTCGTTAATTTACTGAACTTTTTCGAAAATGGATAATGCCACTTAAATTTTATTTTTTGAGGAAAAAACAAGAGCGGTTATATGATTTTAATTTAATTTAGGAATAATTTTCCTCAAAACGTGTTTTTGTCTTTACCCTACTAAACAAGTATTCATTCCCTGGGTCCTCCGTTGGTCTGACAAGGGGGTTGGGGGAGAAATGTCTAAAAAAGGTCATACATTTCACAAAAAAGGGTAAAATTTTTCCCCCAATCTCTTTTCTAGATGAGCTAGAGTAGCCAAAATAAGGTATATTTGTAGGAGGGACAAGCCCCTACCTAACCATGTAATTATTCCCCCAGGGTCCTTCCCCCCCAGGGTTGACAGGGGGGAGAAAATGTCAAAAAGGTTAAACATTTCACAAAAAGCTCAACATTTGCATATCTCTTTTTCTAGAGGAGCTAGCGTAGCCAAACTTGGGTATATTGTGAGAGGGGACAGCCCCTTTTAACCATAAATTCAATATCCCCAGGTCCTTCCTCCCTGGGTTGACAGGGGGTGGTTGAAATGTCAAAAAAGGTCAACATTCAGAAAAAAATGTAAGCATGTTGCATATTTGATTCTTAGATGAGCTAGATAGCCAAAACTTAGGTGATATTGTAGGAGGACATCCCTACTTAACCATGTAATTCATTCCACCGGAGCCTCTCTGGGTCTGACAGGGTGGGGAAATGTCAAAAAGGTCAACATTTCACAAAAAAGGTAAACATTGTGCCAAATCTTTTTTTTTTTTTCTGATGAGCTAGAGTAGCCAACGGATGTATGTTGTAAGAGGGGAAAAGCCCCTACTCACCATTTAATTCATTTCCCCAGGGTTCTCCTGGGTCTGACAGGGGGTGGGGAAGAAATATCAAAAAAAGGTCAAACATTTCACAAAAAAGTAACCATTTTGCCATATTTTTTTCTAGATGCGCTAGAGTAGCCAACTTAGGTATATTGGGAGGGCACAAGCCCTACTTACCATGTAATCATTTCCCCAGGGTTCCTCCCCTGGGTATGACAGGGGTGGGGAAATGTCCAAAAAGGTAAAAATTTCAACAAAAAAGGCAACATTTTTGCAATCTTTTTCTCGAGAGATATATAGGTTATTCGCATTGGTCTTACGGTGTATTAAGTATATGTTCATATGGCCATGGTGTGTGTGTAGGTCTGTATGTAGAGTGTGTAGGTGAGTATGTAAAGATGCATATGAGGATCAGGTCCATGCATCAGTCCACTTAGTCTGCATGTTTGAGTTACTCAAAGCTCACTTAAGAACTATACATATACAAGGTACAACCCATATATTCAAAACGCCCCAGGCTGCAATACCCTTGGAAAAAAAAGGCAATCCGTCCATAACGCCATTGGCGGTTTACGATTTTCATGGCGAAAATAACACAATAATTTTTATACATATTTTGCACCCATTCTTCATTTTGGGACGATGGTTGGTGTAGGGTCGATTCGATCGCGTTATTCACCAATATAATTACCCACGTGTATCGCAAGGCTAAAGGCCAAACGTATTTGACGCGCGTTGCGGGAAAGTAGCCACGCGTTGCGAAATTTCGCAACGCGTTGCGCTGTGGCAATCAAAACCATGATTTTTGTGGTACGTATTAAAAAAAAAATAGACAAACAAACGCGTGCTAGTTAGTTTGCGTTGCGGCAAACTTACAACGCGTTGCGAACTTCACAAAGCGTTGCGAGGACCACAAGCCAAAGGCGGTTCATAACCGTATGCCCAAACGGCGTTGTGAGGAAAGTCACCATCGGTGCGACATTTTGGCAACGCGGGTGATTTTTTTTGAAGTATTTCAAAAATGTAATTCTCACAACACGCATGGATTGTGGACCTTCGCAACGCGTTGTAAAGCTTCGACAAGCGTGTGAATCTCGCAACGCCGTTGTGAAAAAACTTGCAACGCGTTCGTGAGTTTCACAACGCGTGCTAGACACTTTGCAACGCGTTTGTGGGTCTATTTTTTGAAATAAGTCACAATAAAATTGCCTCCATTTTAATTGGCCGACACCGCAACGCCGTTGTGAACTTTTGGCAACGCGTTGCTACTTTTCGCAACGAGGTTGCGGCAATAAGGTATGGGCGTTATGGCTTGCCATACACGTGAAACCAGTGTCGTGCGTGAATTTGTTTGCCAATCATACCCGTTTTCGAGTTCTCTTCAGGAAATTTGGTTCATTCGGGCTCCTGCATCAAACTCGCACTTCTTCTTCCTTATTTATCGCCCGTCCTTGTCATTCTGCCTATACCAGTTTGTTGTAGCTATCGTCTCTAAAGCGTTTAAAACTAACACTCTTCGATGAGAGTAAAAACAAGCAATGTTGTTAGGGTGTGATGCGAAAAACTACACCAAGATTTCAAGAACTAGTGTAACAAATCTCAGAAAAGCAAAATGATGGGTCACGTTGAAGAAACCCTGTTTACTTCAGGTTGGAATAATCCCGACTGCCCCGCAGTTGCTTAAAAACCGATATAAATGCGGTCGTACTATTAAAAATAAAACTTCCTAAAAAAAAACGCACTTGTAGAGTATGTGAAAAGATCGGTGATCAAAATCACTGGCAGGGAAATACTTGTGATGTCTTGAGGATGAATCATTTTTAAAATAGTACATTCCAAATGTATGAAGATTAGTAAGTACAAAACTAATCAGGAAAAAAACATGGAGAAGGTTTGTTCATATTTGCTCTAATGCATGGATTACTAAGTAGATTCTCTCTTCTAAATGGGATTTTGAATTTAAAAATTGTTGGGTCGAAGCGCATTTGTGCAAGGCGAATGTGTACATATACATACAGGGAGTTTTCGTTAACTCGCTTGAGATATTAATGTACATATGTCCGATAAAAAGAATGTGCGGACAATTAGTGGATTGTGCAATAGGGTCCCAAAAAATTTTGGGCAACAAAAACATAGCGTAAAATAGAATAAAAATATGTTAGATGAGGGATTTGATCTTCCTGTGATGCAATGTTTTCTAATCATTCCAGTCATGGTGTTGACGCCATAATAAATATTTGCGAATCATTTTAATGTTAAGTTGTTTCTTCTTCTCTTTTTTTTTCTTTCTTTTTTCTTCTCATTCAGAATGCGTAAATCTTCTTTACAATTAATAACTGAGTTCTACAAAGAAAAAAAATAATATCATCCACATTCAGTTCTTCCTCGTACGGAGAATCAATGGACATAGACTGTACTAAGATGCCAAATCATAATCTATAAAAATGCTTTAGCACTACTTTGTACTCCCTAGATAGAGAGTACAAAGTAGTGTATATAGGAGTAGAAAGCTCCCACATCACTTACAACACTGTGTGGGAAAAATTCCGCCTCCCTAAAATAATTAGCCCATATCGATAGAGGGCTGCTAATTAAATGATGTTGCGTGACGTCAGAATATGTCAGAAACAGCCATGATGTTTGCTTCAATCAGGATTTGGTTTTCAACCTGTGTATAGAGTGCAAAAAGGAAAAAAAATGACCCACTGCGCAATCGTATTAGGTGTAGCAAATTTAACCATCTATCATTGATTTTCCCCGTCAACAGTGAGTGAAGGTCTTTGAAGGATTTACTACACTGTTTCCGTATCAGTTTTTTCGCTCTTGGCTTTTGAGCGCTCCAGTTTGTCGAGTATATTTCGAATTTTCGGATCTTTTCGGATCAGCGTGAACGAACATTCATTGGCTTCAAACGGGATGTTTTTATCTTGTATATGTAAACTCCAATGCCCAAAGCCTCACACGCACTTCAAAATATATCTACCTATGTAGAGGAGTATGTGTAGTCAACGTAGCAAATTGTGATAAAACTTTTATTTGACTATGATAAGAATAAGGACCTAGCCTAGTGCATTCGACAGAATAATCCACGCGACCGTATGGGTCAGTGCAGGCAGCCCGATACCCGAAGAGTCGAGGGCTGTCCTGCACTGACCCATACTGACCCGTCATATACTTTGAGAAAACTATAGCATCAAATCATTACATAAGATTAACATTTAATCAGTAACGTAATTATCAAATTTTGAGGAAGTTTTTAAAATAAATTAAAAACCCGTTCTACACTCCAACATGTCCAAAGTTTACTCTATAAATGTGTCACAACGACCTTGACTCAATTCATTGTTGAGTAGTGTTTGAAAATGATCTGGACGTGCGAGAAAGATCAGACTCTCTAAGACACTTAGAGTGGCTAATCTTCTCGCACCTCCCTGGCAAGTTCAAACTACTAGATCATCTGCACGACTTGTCAATCGCACCTGATTCACGCGGTAAACCACCTGAGAAAATTGTTCGCAAGTCATAGATTGTGGATAACGTTCAGGCACGTTTGTTACAAACCGACATTTATACTTTTTTCAAGGTCCGCACTCAAATCAATATAGACGAATCGAGACTATTGTGATTCTGATCTTTGGAAAAAAATCTATACGCGTTACGGGATACTTTCACGACATATTCACTTTTATTTCTTTTTAATATACGCCCCTTGACTAATCAATACATTGGAAACTTTGGAAATAAGTCCCCCCGCTCAAACGATGCTAGTAACTAGGAATTTCTTAGCACCCTCTAAAGAATTTAACTAATTAATTTAAAAGTCAAAAAAAACAAGGTTTGTAGGAATACAAACGGTTGTAAGGTTTATAGCCCGGATTATAGTTAGCCCATGACTATTTTTATAATATAGATCTAACATTAGTTTCCTCTTGATAAACATAGTTTTTCTCCAGAAAAACACAGTTTTCCGCTAGAAAACCTAGTTAGTAGAGAAAAACTATGTTTTTAAAGAGCCAAATAATAATATTTTCATGACAAAAAACGGCATCGGCATATTTGCGAGTAAGTACAATAGAACTTTACTGGGTTTATAACGACCACCTCTGTTCTTGTGATCCAAGCAGATAGAGTAACAAGGTTAGATTTCACAAAATTCTTCGGCGTTCATTTACTCAAGAAAATCTCGACGTAGTCAACCACTTTATGTGTCCTTTTTATTAGTTCCGTCTCGTGACAGGCCTCAATAGCCATGGTTTGTAATGTTTAAAATTATTGTTCAACTTCTTTCTTCCATATATTGCCCTCTTAACACTGGTAATAGGACTGATGCAGATTTCAAAGGACGAAGAATGTTGTAGGCAATTAGTGTGTTTTAAAATAGGCAAAACCAATTCTGTTACACTTTTGGATTTAAACAATGATATTTGATCACATTGCTCTGAGCAGCAAATTTTTTTGAAGGGTCTTAAAATGCTTATATGTATAAGTCACGTAACCATCCAACGTTTTGCAATATAAGCAAGATAGAGCTTTATTTTTGAGATATTAACATTCAGACCGGAAAGTACCCCTTAAGTGGAAGAAAAGCTTCTTATTTGTTAATAACATATGAGTTCAATTTATTAGTCATTGAAGGAAAGAAAAATGATGGCAACGGCAGAAATGCACTGAGACCGATTATTTCGGGTTACCTCTAGACCAGCCTACTCATGCCAATGCTAATCAAGTAAGTGGTTCAAACCCATCAAAATCGGTCTAATATAAGCAAATTATTTTTTTTATCATTTTTTTTTTTAGCGGAGGCACACAGTTAGTTTCAGCAAATACTTGAAAAACTGGCATAATTGATCAATTTGTTTTTCTTTGTATAATAGACATGTTTTTTTCTTTCTAATGTACGAATCTTTGTTATTCCACTAGTTGCAGCGTTTTGTGAACGGCCAATAGAAAATTGATCGCAGGCATGAGCTGCAATTTTAATTTTGCGGAACTGATATTTTTCTCGGCACATGGGAAAATTAAACTTTCGCGGACCTTTTGAGTGTTTTAGTAGATCAAATGTCTGTGTGAAGTTGTTTGCGCACGGTATAGGTTTAGCTAAAACAGATCGTAGATATTAGAAAAAACAAATTAATTCTTAATTTTAAGGATTTGTGGTGCAAATAGAAATATTTAATAATTTAGCACCAATATCAATAAGAAGAATTATTACACAACAAACAGACGATTTAGAAATGATTTTCCACAAAATTTTTGTGTTGGATAAGTGAAGAAAGGGGGACATAGTTACTTCTTGTAATTTGTTATTTTAGCCTTACAAATTTATTCAATAAATGTATTTTCTTTTTACTAATTAAAGTAGTTTTTGTATGTATTATAATAAATTATTAATATTTTGGGGAAGGTTTAGCCTATTTTTGCAAGAAATGTTGGAATATTTAAGATTTCAACTACCTCCCATAGTTTGGATATTAGCAATATGGAGAATTATTTTCGGAATGTCAACCAATAGGAAATTGCACTGTGGGCGAGGTTTGTACTGAGGATCAAATAAGAGAGTGTTCTAATAATGTTTATGTTTGTCACTTACCTTCCTTGTCACGATCATGTTGATTGCAGTATTGCCAGGAAACAACAATTCAAGGTCCATCCTGGGGCACAATTTTTCATAAGTTCATCCACACTGTAGCAATTATTCCGCTGTCTCTTGACAAAACCTTTCATTTAATCCATTTGTGACACCTTATTGTGCACAAGACCAAAGATGACCATCGTCTACAAACTATGTAGAACTTCAACGCGTTTTTTTTTTGCTAGAAATGTACAATGAAAGGTAAAAATTAGCAGGAAATGTATACTGACGCCTAATACATAATGGCTGGTATTCCGAAAGGGAGACTTACTTTAGACCCAGGTTTTAAGCCAGGATTAGTCCTAGATGAGTGGACCTTTTTCCCTTTCAAAATACTGGGAAAGTTAAATGTAACGGGTGAGAAAATTCCTCAGGAATATCTCACCTGTTATAATACATTTTAGAGTATGTTGGAAGGAAAAAACTCCACTCATGTTGGACTAAGCCAGAATACCACATTACCAGCCGTATGTATTTATTCTTACCTTTCAGCCCCAGGATGACCTTGAGCGTTATCACCTTGCATCTATTGAACTGTTGTCCGTAGAGCACACTATACTTTATTTTAATCCCTGGAACTTGGCGACGTTAAGTATATACAAATGATTTTCGATATAAAATAAAATAAATATCGACAGATATATAACGCTTTCACAATGTATCAAGCGCTTTACATTTATTCCGCTGCTACTAGAATACGTCAGCTTCCATAAATGCCTTGCATACCTTTGGGCGGCGCTCATAAACTATATTACTAACAGCTACCCATTTTGCGCCTGGCTGGAGAGAGGCAAGTGAGGTAAAGTGCCCTGCCCAAGTGCACAACACATTGGCCTTAGCGGGACTCGAACCTACGCCCTTTGCGTCATGGTCCGGTCGTTATACCACTGGACCACAGTGTTATCCTATTACCTGTTTTTAAGACCAATATAAATAATGGTGGCCTAATAATGGTCTAATTCTTTCAATAGCATAATAAGAGACATGAAACTTAATTTACAATATTTTGAACCGTGCACTTATTTTACAGTAAGCTTTTAACACTTTTCAACGAGCATTTCTTTTATATAAGATATTGCCTTACCTCCAGAGTATTACATATCTAGCTCTAATCTCGAGAGACAGCTATATAGATAACTAAAAGTAAGTCTGATCAAACCGACAATACATCAGAGTTACCATTATTGTGTTAATGCACTTGCTAAGCCGTGACAAAGTAATAAAAGTCATCCATAAAATGCAAATCAATAAATGCTTTACATCATTGCTTAAACCTTTCATATTTAATATCAAACAAATAATAGTTAGAAAGAGAGCGACATGCATGGGTAATAAGTTATGTATTTGGGTTATATTATGCTCCACAATCAATTTTAAAATGTCAGATGATGACCACCTTTAGTAAATTTTGAAAGTATACAGGTCCGTTCCCTTTATCATATTAAAATGTATATATTGTACAATGCTTTAATCTAAATACATAATTCATCACATTGGAATTCCTCTAACAATTTATTAGAACACAAACAAATGCGTTTATTCGACATCACTTGAATGTATTGTTCGCTATTGTTCAAGGTGTTATGATGTTGTTTTGGATTTATAAGACTCCATTTCTGTGCTGTTTGCGTGTGTCGACGGGGTGCTCGCGTGCGGCGTGCGTGTACTTGTATGAAATATACTTCACGAGGGGTGGATCTAACACAAAGACATTCTTTCGAACAAAGATCCTTGGTATAACAAGTCTAACAAAATCTCAGAATTAACTATATTGGATTTATTCCTGGGGTGCACATACCCCCACAGAGACACACACACTTTTTGAATGGTCCACACTCCCATAATGCATTGCTATACCAGAAGTCACATTCGCACAATGCATTGATATACGAAATTTATACCCCACAATGCACAACCACAAATACACCCAACAATGTAGCTGTTGTCTGTGTGTGTGTGTGTGTGTGTGTGTGGTGTGTGTGTGTGTGTGTGGTGTGTGTGTGGGTGTGTGTGTACGTACGTATGTATGTTTTGAGTCTTGAGACAGATACTCCAAATAAAGCAACTGCTTATCCATGGAGGTTTGTGCTGTGCTTACGTGCAAAATAAGTTGTGGTTACGAATATTTGCAACAGATGCAAGTAAAAAACAAGCTGTTTAGAGTTTAAGATAGGTTGAAGTTTGCTGATTCCTTATGGCTGGTAAAGCCGGACTCTGAAACTGGTGAATTGGTGAATGGATGGAGCCGAAACGACATGTGTTGATAGCCTGTTCCAGATAGGATTGGTGCGTACAGAGAAAGAATGCTTGTATGAATCTACTCATCTACTCTTGGCTGGATTTGCTTGGTAGCAGGTGTTGTAGTCTCTTCTTGGTCTTGTAGATGGTTTAACACAGTTTGAAAGTGGGATACCAACTAGTGCAAGCTCGATCTTATAAAACATTGAACATTGGTAAACAGCTTATTAGTGGCAAGAGTACCCCACTGAAGATTCTGGAGCATCTCAGTCACGCAGGTTATTCGCCCATAGTCGTTCAATACAAACATGCTTCCTGACGTTGCACAGATTCCAGGGAATACAATTGACCAGTGGCATACTGTACTCTTACTTGTGGCGTACGAGAGCCCGGTAAGCTCGCTCCTTAATATCATTTGGGCAGGATTAAAAGTTTCTCCTCAAGATGCCAAAGGTACTACGTGCGATAGCTGTTATCTCCTGTATGCGATCTTTCCAGTCTAGGTGACCATTGATGGTTACCACTAAGTACTCATGCTTAGATAATTTAGCTTTACTCTGCCCATCAACTGTGTCAGTCTGATGAGTGGCTTTTTCTTGCTAGTGATTTGGCGAAACTCGAATTTAGATGCATTAGAGCACATTTGCCATTTGTCGGCCCATATGAAAACTTTCTGGAGATCATTTTGTAATTGGATCTGGTCACTGGAATTCGGCGAATAGCCGGTGAGTGGAAGCAACATCAGTTACTACGTCATTCATGTAAACAAGGAAGAGTGTTGGTCCTAGGATTGAACCCTGAGGAACACCTGATGGTGACCACTCTGAGTGAGCTCCGTTGACTACGGCACATTGTTCACGGCGAAACAAAAAATCCTGAATCCAGTATAGTGTCCTCTGATTTAAAGAAATCAAGTTTTGATGGACAATCTGTCATGGGTTCAGGCGGGCTTGTCAAGTGACTTGCTGAAATCAAGGAGCAAGACATCACTTTAACCGCGGTGGTCAATGTGCGTGTGTGTGTGTGCGTGCGTGTTTATGTGTAGCAAAACAAATTCTAAATTAAACTGAAGATGCACCTTTAAGACAAAAAGAGCCTAAATAGAAAGTCAGTTCGGATGATGTGAACCCTTAAGGTACGATTATACAAGTAGGAAAATTTAAAAAAAAAACTGAAGTGGCGGTACCTAAAGGATAAAGTAGATGAATATCTCCTTTGTAAATGGGGGACCTTAAAATTTCAAATGGCTCTGTAATAAGTACAAATTGCTCTTGTAAACTCTTGAGGGAAAACATGTGTGAATAACTTTATGGTTAATGATTTCAAAAACAACCGCATACATTGTATTGAAAGGATTGACAAATTTGAATTGCTAATCTAATCATGAAAAAGAACGTACTGCTCAAAAATTAAATAAATAATATGAAAATGTTTCTATTGTATGTTCATAATTATACAAGATAAACTGACCTTATTTGTTGACCTTATGTAAATAATGACCCCGTAATTCACTTGTTTAAAACGACCATTTAATTCTCTATAAGTTCCCAGTTATTTGGCAGGTCACCCTCGTCCATCGCATGTGGTGATTTAAGCCTAAAGCTACATTTTAATACTACAGACATTACTACTCTATACATAAGATTCCCATCCATTTAATAGATCTTGTCTGGCACCCTCTGGCCGAAAGGTGTTTGGGAAAAAGGTAAAAAAGTGACAGGTCTAAGTTAAAATTGAAAAATAGTAGAAACTGGAACTTCCTGGGCCATATTTTGTGTTAGAAATTATTTTAAAGATATAAATCAGCCAATATCAAGACAAAAAGTGTATGATGCTTACTACTGAGTAATTACAGTACTAATTTTACACCCATCCCATAGGAATATTTTGACTAGAAGCCACAGTTTCAGAGGGGATCGGAACTCATCGTTGTCTTCATGCTTCAGTAGCTCGAAAAATCCGTGGTCAACTTATGGATTCTTCTTGCTGGCTGGGATGCAGAGAGTCTAGCAGTCCAAGGTAATGCATAATTTAAGCAACTGAGTCGCTTAGTTAATGAGACATTTACGTTTTAATTAGTGCCATTTTGTACATAAACCAATGGCAATTTATTTGATGGTGTGCAACTATAACATCCTCTGGACAATATATAATGCACATCTTTAATAATTACTATAGGAAAATTTCTGTATCTCCTTTTAAGGAGGGTTTGGTGCGAGAAGCATGTAATAATAAAACATAATATTATTGTGATACAACGGTATTTACCCTACACACTGAATACAAAATGAGCAAATATTTGGAGTTTGAGGAAAACACCTGGCGTTGTTACATCCTTTTCTCCCTGTTAAAATATATCTGAAGAATACATTGGTAACTACATTGACTCGAGTCCCTAGAGATATAACAGGAACTTTGTTTGACATTACGTTAGAATAGGTGACATTCTGTGCATGCTATAGATATAAGCGGTATAACCGGCGTAATGAAGTAGGCAGTTCAAGTGGAAATAAACAAACTCTAAATAAATTGAGCTGATAGTAAGTGACAATTAAAAGACATTGGCAGTGGAACTTATATGAGTTAGCTCCGACTGAATTTACCAGCCGTTTTTGTATCTATGTTAAATGTTATGTATTATACAAGTAATCTGACGCGTTGTATGTTATGAGTAAGGATTCGTTGGCAGGTTATATTTCGAGTAAATTTCGATAAACCTGTCGATTAGGGAGCCATTCTTGTAAAAAACCTCCCAGGGTTTCAATATATCTCTTAATATATGTTTTCATTATCATGTCAATTCAAAATTACTGCAATGTACTAAAAATCAGAATAAAACTTGTTTATTTTGGTGTTACTAGATTTTTTTCTGTTAAGTGAAATTGACAAATACAATGTAATAGACAAGTTACTAGATCATCTGGGTGGATTGAAAACAATAATAGCACATTTGTTGAAGGCGCCCCCTAATTTTACCTGGTAACTTGAACTTCTGTATGGTTTCGCATTGGGGGGAATTTTGTAATTAGAGTAATTACCATCGGATTCCGATAATAATTCAGCGACCGCTAAAAAAACGTTATTCCATATTCAATAGCAGGGACATAAGGCATGTACTTGTTAACGTCATCTATTCAGCCTGTCCGTTGGAGTTCCCCGCAATTAAATTTGATAGCTTTTGTGAGCTTGTGCTATATTTCATAATGACAGAATTAACGTTTCCAGCGCTCTGCGTTGAATCAAGGTTCGGGAATCCCTGATTAATACAATCCCTTCGTTTATGACACGTGCACACAGGTATAGTTTACTAGACAATTACCAACCCTACTGTGCATACAATTCTCACAATTTGAAAATTGGGACGCTCTTCTACAAATGTGCTATTATTGCCAAACGTAATGCGGTTAAGTCCATTTTAATGAATGTAGCAACTCACCGAACCGAATCAAAATACAGGCACAAACCACAAAACCGATTTAGGCGCTTTGATGTGGGTCAGTCATATAACTCACATACGACCTCGTCCCCTCTTCCGTTATTCATCTACAATTGCAGAAATGACCCTTAAGCTCTATTCCACTATCATATCATTTGCTGACTGGAAAACTGATAGAAAAATGACAGTGTGAATTGGGAAAATGGAAATGTTTTGTACTGTTCTCCTCTGGGATAAAAATATATATAATGGGAGTGGATGGCTTCTCTATTCTGATAGGAAAACTGATGACACTTCAGGCATTGGCCCTAGATTTGGCCAATCGCTGGAATAGTCTTGGCTTTCGGTATATAGGGATTGTATGATATTATATGAAATGGCCTGTCATAAATGAGTATTGTCTCTTCTAAACAAGACTCCACGTTGTGTAGTAGCTCTTGAAATGCTACACATCCATCCGAAAAGTGTTTATTACTTCCTCCGATTTTCTATTTCTAATTCACAAGCAAGGCATGGTATCCCCATACATTTCTCATCTTCGAATCCATGGTTTGACACGTGTATTTAGTTTTCTTTTAACTTTCTTTCCTCGCTTCTGCCCCAATGCTATACCAATATAAGTAGCCATTAATCATAGACTTCCTAATGCATATTATCCATTGGTATTGTAGTGTAGCAATTTCAATTACCCTCTGTTCCCGTTATTCCAGGAATAATTGTAAATTCAGGGGAGTAGGTCACTTTGGTTTGCTTGATATCGTTCTGTCAACTTATAGTCCAGTAATTGAATGATTTGGACCCAACACAAATTGCAACAGAAACAATTACTTTATCAGTATACTTTCGGCTTCTGTAGACCATTAGACGAACATTTGACAAGACCATTTTTATCACGAACGGATATATCTGAAAAGTTACCGCATTGTGACCTTAAACCTTTTTGACTCATAACTATTTGACTACAACCTCAATAGGGCAAACTATACCTTTTTTTAATCCTGGAAATGTACGAACACGTCTGCATACGTTCGATGCGTTTTAATACTTTTCTTCATATTTTGACCCCTTTATAAACCTTACCCCTTAAAACATATATTTTTCCACTCCTTTGATTTTAGTAGACTTTTTGATATTTGTTTTTTAAAGGTATTCTCAATACAATTCTGTTGAAATTGGGATTCTGGTTGCAATGAGTGTTGGTTTAGGCAGCATTCATTCTCTTTTGACTGGCCTATTATCCGTTTTCTAAAACTTCAGGGCAAATGATGTTGAAGGCTTTATTACAGTGGGAGTTTGGACTTCGTCCATACTCAAATAGGGGACAGAAATATCCAGAAAATCTTCGATTTCTTCCTCGCAATACAATGAGATTGGTTGAAAGAAACTGGCCAACTACAAAAAATTACGACGGTTGTTTCGTTCCAGTCAATACTGAGTTCTTATTTTCACTATTCATAAAATCAGCCTCCTCTGCTTTCAATGAAACTATTCCTGGATTTAGTTTGCGCTTTCTTTGAACATTCTAGGGTTTATGCTTTGACTATTGATTGGGACTGTGAATGGCCCAACTGCTCAGCAGGGTTGGCTATCATGGCTATAGCGCACATCGTACCACAAATACACGGACTAAAGTTTTTATATACTAATCCCCTCAATTCATACCTCCACCTATAGAAAAGTAGAGGCTATTCCACTATCAACTGGAATCTAGTATAACTCGTATGTGAACCCGCTAAATAGCCGTACATGTACGGCTATATAACGGCAGAATTATGTAGCCGTATACGGTCAAATAGCCTGTCCTGTGTAAATCCGTTATATAGCCGTACATGCTAAACAGCCACTGATGGATCAGCTGCAATCATTTAGCGCTAGAAGTTGTATTGCCAAATGATAGCAGAGACGGAATAATATCGGGGCCATTCCCGTAGTGTTATGAAGGGTGTAGGGCCTACTCAACTTTGGTTTCAACGGGGTGTAGGTCTATTTTAAACAATGCTCGGGACTTCCAATGGGTTAATTTTGTGCGGATGGGTTTATTCAGTACTGGTTACGGAGTAGGGCCCCCTAATAAAATACAGAGGACTCTAACCCTGAACCCTAACCCTATACCCAAACCCTATTAAACCCTAACCCTAAACCCTAACCCTAAACCCTCATGCCAAGGGATCCACGTTCAGGTGTCATTTCAGTTAAAGATGCGAAGTGTATACGGCTATTCATAGGATGATGTGTACGGCTATTTAGCGCAAAAATTATACAACCGTATAATTTACGGCTACGTAACCACTAACCACAATAAGAAGATATTGCCTTATACATTAACACATAAAAGAATTCCTCATATCCCGTCAAATTCGCTTCGTGTTAATCTAAATTGGGGTGATTTCCTGTCAATCAACGACTATTATTGCTTTAAGGAAAGGGGTCCTGGTAGGTCAGTTTGTTTTGGGCCTCAATGTGTGACGAGTCAGGACAGAGGTCCATCTTTAATGGGTTTTTGAATTTTAGCATAGGCCCTACAAACGCTCCAACTAACAGTGGCACCATTAAAGGTAAAATTCATGTATAAAAATCACTATCACACTTGTCATATCCTCATCGTACGGTAAAATATACGGTGTACCATCGACAAACCAAAAAAATCAAAATACAAAAAAGGAAATTAAAAAAAAAAAATTGATCTTGAAAAAAATTGCATTTTTGTTTCTTTTTTCACTTGTGATGTTTTTTTTTTTTTTTTTTTTTAGATTTTAGGGTTTTTATAGATTTTTTTGTTTTTTACTTTGGATTTTTTTGGTCGTCGTTGGTACGATCCTGTATATAATACACAATTGAAGTGACGAAAAATCGCTATATAAATGGCTGGGGAACAAATGCCGGGAACCAGCCACGGGATGAGTGTTACTGGCCGGAGACGAACTCCACGGTATCGAGATTTGAAGTTTGGCTGTTTTGTTCTGCTTTTTAGATTTGCCATGTTGCATGCATTACTGTCGCATTAGATTACCCACAACAAATTTGCGATCGAAGCTTTCCTTGCAGAAAGTGGGTCCGACCTGGAAGCAGAGCAGGACACTACCAGGCAATAGAACATGTCTGGGTCTGCACCCTGGTCTGCCCACTGCTGGAGCAACACTCATGACAAGGACCTTCCGAAAGTGAAGCAGCCAACAGTTTTATCCAGCCGCCTTGTGTGCTGCTCCACGGAATTCTCTAAGCAAATTCTTGCTTTGTAGCTGACCCAATGGCTTTGGTAATTGGTTCTCGACGTTGTGTTATTTTGTTTATTCTTATGGCACATCCTGGGCACTATTTTCTGGAACATTATAGCAGCCTGCTAGACACATTTCACCAATTTGCCATCGTCCACATCGTTGTTCTGACATCATGGGACAATTTGTGTTTACCACCATGTATTTCTACATACCGGTCAGCAGCCCATCACGTCGAAACAGATCGATAACACCAATTGTCTTCGGTATTGTCCTGAGTGCTCATCTTTGTCAACGCTCGATTATTTTCCGATACCAACACGGACCCAAGATGAGTGGACTTTGCACCACCAACAGGTAAATGCCCATGCGTCCACTGCACTTTAACATCGCCAGTGCCAACATATCACCAGCTGTTGGCCGGTACAGAGTTTTTTGAAATTTACTGAATTTTTAATCGTCAGTTCCGAATTTTGGGGGCCCCTCTGAAACCAATGAGAAAGCAAATAATATTGAACATGACTCCAGTGCGCTCAAAAAGGCAAAATCCCTAAAAACAGCCTGAGAAAGAAAGCCTTTGTAAAACGCCAGGCCCGAAGATAAAAAGCCTTTAAACAAGCCCTGAAAGCGCATAACTATATTAAGAAGATCGAAAATAAAAAAGAAGCAATTTAATACATCTGTTCGGCACCAAGAAAATCTTTAACACCTGGAATTTCTGAAATTTGCTGGGGCGGTGTGCAAAAGGATCCCTTTGTGAATATATAGTCTACCCCACCTTTACGGTAGATCTGCAACACTACTATCCGAACAATTACAGTACTGCGAACCCGGTTGCTCTCGATCGTCTCCTGTGGTTCCCTTTTCTATCCACCACTGACTTAGAGTATGCATTTAATAATGGGTCCAGTTGACGCACGTGACATTAGAGAAATAGTGAACAAGAAATCTTCACCCTCTGCTCCTGGTCACTGATGGGGTGCGTAATGGATTTCCTCAAAAAGCTCCCCTCTACCATCGGTTTCTTGTCTTGCCGACTTTGTTTTTCGAACAAAATTACTAGTGTCAGGGGATCCACCTAAGACTGGGTCCCAAAATTAATGTCTCGCTGATCTATAATTCTGGAGAAATGGAAAACCCGTCTAATTTCGCCATGATATCCCTCACGTCTTTGTGTCGTAAGACTAATTTCATCAGATTGTCGCAGATAGAATTGAAAAATATGTTTATTGCCATGGGCCTTATTGATAGCAAAACTCAAAAAGCTTTCTTAAAAAGGTATTAAACGGGTGCAATTGAGCACACAACGCATCATGAGGGAGCTGATAGCTGAACGCCAAATCAAGGTAAGCAGTACAATTCATGTAACTTTCTTTGATCTGGCTGATGCTTTTGGCTCGTGATCAAATTTAATTGATCATACCCTTCGCCGTCAGTGGATCCCCACCAAGTTGCTGATACATTCAGAACCTCTACTTCCCTTCTACGGGGCGTGTGAAAAAACCAAAGACTGTTCTTTTCCAAACCATTTTATTTTAAATTTCAAACGCGGTGTTTTCCAGGGGGACGCCACTGAGCCCCATCATCTTCCTCATGGTCTTTAATCCTATAATGAGCATCTCAACTTAAAGAAGAACACGGTTATTCTCTCAATGGCATGAAATTCATTACGCTTCCGTTTGCAGATGATTTCTGCTTAATAAACAGCCGATAAAAGGAAGCATCAGAAATTGATGCTGAATTCTTGATAAAACAAAACACAAGTATGAACTTGCAATTGAACCTATTATGTAAAGACCATCTCATAAGAAGCGTTGCTCCGTCTGGCAAGTTGAATCAGTCTGGGGTCAGACACTTTGAAGTCAGTCAAAGAGGCACCGGAGAAATTCCTCGGTTGTCAAAAATCACTTTAGGGGGTAAAAACCCGGACCTTTGATCTTGGTCTCCAGAAACTTTCTGGCATAGATAAAAAACATTCAAGAGGCTGCCATAAGATACGACTATAATTGAGAATTTACGTCCAATATTCTATTCCTTCTCCTTCTCTGGCGTTACCTCATGACTGTCCACGAGCTGACTGACTCCCACTGGCACAACTCGACCACCTACATACTAACACCATTAAAGCTTCCCTTAGCCTCTCTTGTCATGGTTCCACACCTGCTATCATTCACAGCCCCAGTGGTCTAGCATACCCAGGCTTTCCGACTTGTACGTCGAATCACATACCTTGCTTTTTCCCAGGTGCATGATGAAAGCCGACGGCCGTGTTCTCCACGCTTTGGGCTTTCAAAACATGATCGTGAGAGCCAGTGGAAACGTAAAATGGTTAAGCACTGTGTGGTCCAGTGGAAAAATAACTTGGAACTGCTCAGATGCAACGAACTCTTGTAATGTGAGAGGGTAAAACAAAACATCAAAAGATCTTCTCTCTAGTCAACGTTCAAAACATCTTTTGGCAACACCTACATTAAGCCTCTTATTGTCAAGTAACCTACTCAAGCTATCGAGTCAGAAACATTGATCAGCTTGGCGTTTCCGTCATATAACGACCCATCCCAAGGGGTGTTCTTAGTTTTCGCAGTTGGTCTGTATCGACTTCCTTACCAACATTTACTACTTAAAAACTGGGGGAAGCGTACCATAACTGGCTGTAAAAACTCTGCTCCAACACAGAACCTCTTCAACACATCTTGATATTTGCTCTACCGGTCCCTTAATCAGGGGGGTTTACATGCGGCCATAATTCCTTTTTGTCCATGATTCTGTCAAGGCCTGCTGATGTCATTTTCTTTCAGAATTCCATCGTGGCATTGAAATCTTGTCCGATTTTCTTGTTGGACTTTTTGGGGGTGGCACTGTTCCCCCTAACGTTCCTCACCCACCAGCCACTCCGCGATCTCGTGATCGTTGATAGCTATTAAAAAACCATTCTCATAATGGAGCTTACCTCCCAGTTGAAATGGAAAATCAACGACGCTCACAACAGGAAAATGGACAGATACGGATCTCTGGTGACCGCTTTAGAAGTGCTGGTACAAGACGGATCTCGTTTGTGTAGAAATGGGTCTAGGGGCTTATTACCAAGGACAACTCGAAAAGAATAGGTCGTCTTCAAATTTACTGGCAACAGGGCTCCTAAAGCTCTTACAAGACCCTATGCAAGTGTGCTTTGTTATGTAGTTACCCTTGTGGAATTCCAGAAATGAAACCCCAAGGACTGACTGCCCCATAATTAAATTTATGGTTTTTTACAATATTTTTGCCCACATATTAAACAATTTTTATCCAATTACATTTCTGAAATCTGTTTAAGATACTTCTCTTGTATTAAGGTTTTGTATGGTATATGTTATTGGTGTTGTTTTAATATTGTACGTTTGCCCTGCATGAGTCGGGCCACCGAACTCGTGTCCTGGGTTTTTTTATGATTCCTACCTTGTGTTATCGAATAAAGTTTGATGAATAAAAATAAATGTACCCATCTCTCTCTCTCTATTCTCTCTCTCTTCATCTCTCTCTGGCTGATCTATTTGAGAACCACTGTGTTTGCACACGGGGTAAGATGATACTACAAAAATGTGATCATGTTGCTGTTGTTGTGGATTTGGCTTATGAAACAGGGGGGGTGGCACCCCAAATAATTTTGATTGGGGGGGAGGGGGCATTTTTTTTTTTTTTTTTAAATAATTTTAAAACTTTGACCCAAAACATTCAATTCCAGTGCTTTCCCCTCCAGCAACGTCCCTGCTCAGCGCTCCGCCTTCGCGAATGCCAGCGGCCCCCCCCCCCCCCCAATCTGACAATATTTCTAAGCCCAATGTTCATGAGAGAAAGTAAAGTTTGTTTTGTTGGTAAATGTCTGGTTTGGTACCCGTGATCAAGCTTCTATTATTAACCGAGATATGAGGCATGAAAATAAGAATGGGCGGCTATTTTGAAATATGGCCACTACGGCCACCACAGATCAAATTCAACAGTTTTGAAATAGTCAGGTATAGTCCAGATAATGTGTGCAAATGTCATTTCTATCCAAAAGTGCGCGATTTTTTGCTTCTCCTCTGGATCATAGGGAAACAGATCTGGTAAATTTTGAAATCATCACACCCGAACTCTAATCAAAACTAAGTGCTCCCTTCCGAAGACTCTTGTGTACTTTTAAATCATTACTAGAGTACTGTATGACTGTTGCAATTGTTTGAGATTTTCGTCAGGGATGAGCAACTTATATCAGATAATTCACCTCCGAAGTATATTTTTAGCAGGAACAGAGTTTCCTGTACTACATTCGTACAAATTTTTAAAGGTGATAACACGTAGTTGGTGAGGAGGGCTGAACACTCTCATCTTTATAATATCCTGAATTAGCCAAGTCATCTGTATTGCGTTTTGGCCATTTCGGACATTAAATTAACCTAAAGTGCTTCTGCTGTTTTGAAGCCATTGTCCCGTTTCGACAACTCGTCCTATTTTTTTTTTCTGGATAGTACAATTTTCGTTGGTTGTAACTGTTATAAATGAGTTTCTAATTCAGTTTACCACTAAGGTTTTTCTTATTCATCTTATTGTAATTTGAGAATCCTGCTTTTTTATTGGTCCAAACAACTGGTTTTTTTCTATTGCAAGCTGTCACGTTGTATCTCACCCGTTAAGAGATCTATCTAAAGTTTCATCGATTCAGTAAATTAAATAATTATCTTACATAATAGTCAAACTATACTGTCCAATAGACCGTTTAGGGTAACTCAAAGTAAACATATTCTTACAAATCTGTGATTTTTTTTTTTAAGAAGCTGATTTCCACGGATTTTGGTAGGTAAAGTGTCGACATTTACCAAAGGGAGTTATCGTAGGGTGTGGGGAATTGTTTTTTTTTTTTTCGGAGTGAAATTTCAATAACAGGGTAAAATTTTGAAATTGATCCAATCATGTTGAAAAGTATGAGGGGGCCAAGTAATAATTTTAATCATAAGGATTCCAAAAAGGTATAGTTTGTACTATCCTGCGCCGAAAGTTTTTTTTTTTTGGAGTTCTAGGCTAAAAAAAAACAGCAAATAAATCAATAAAAACGGTCATTTTCAGTTGTAAACAGGGGTGCAAATTTTAAAATCACTACTCCGCTTTGGATACAAAAATGGTGCAATTATTGATTGAGCGTCATAGGATCAAAATAAGGAATATTTTTGACTGTCTTACGTGCTTAGTTCCCAATGGTAGGGGGCACCAACCGTCAACATCCATCCTTGCATTTCAATGGGGCTTGACCCTTGTTTTCCCCCTACTTGCTGGGCACTTCTCTTACAAGATATTTTACCATGTCCTTGCCTTAAATGTGACACAACACGCTTATTTTATTGTATTTAAAAATGAAGTTGCAAGACCTACAATATCCACAATTCGTGCCTTAGATATGATCTTTGAAGTTTTTCAAAATCAAAAATAAAAGACCAACCAAAAAAACAGGACAATGAATTTCCAATGTAAGTCATGCAACCAAGTAATTATTGATACTATCTTTTATCATGGATTGAATTATTGATTTTGTTTTGAGTACTTCTTGCGCTCAGATTGAACAAAAAGTCTCTAATTTAAAAATGAATATGATATCAGAAAATGTTTAAGTATTGTTTTTTTTTTTTCTTTTCCTTTCCTCGTAGTAGAGCAAATAGTTTTAGCAACATCTTAACAACATGGGCCCTTCTATTTTAAAACACCCTTGTTGCTCATATCAGAAGTGGATTGAACGATACAAAATGGTTTGATTATAGACAACATTTAAGTTTTTAAAAAGATTCTGTTCATTGTCTACCTCATCTTGATATGATCATATTTAAACAAACAGGAAATTAACATTCCAATCCCGGTACAATACGTGTATTAAGACTTTTGACCAACCAAAGTGTCATTGTCTTATAAGACCAAAAGGAATCTACAGATTTCTGATTATAGCTTATATACTAAAATGAATACGTACATCTTGAATAGAAGGCATATAATAAAACTTTTCTTACCAATTTTAATCACTATATACTTTCCTGTTCCCCATTTCTTTTAACGTAAACGGCATTTCATAACATTTGCTTTACACTAATAATTGCAAATATTATATCTATTATAGAATTGTTAAAGGTATATTTAAGCTGTGAGTTTTATGCGCTTATCTTTTTGCAAAGTTGTACGATGCAGGAAACGCCTATCAATTCCCTGTCAACATTAATGAACTCTACCAACGTTTGTGTTTTTTTTTAATTTTAAAGCCCTCACTGAAATACCCACGCTACAGCGAGACAAAGGATAAATTGATATTCTTTGTGCCGGGAGTTGATTGTTAAAGAAGTCTCCTATGATAACTAAACTTTTCATTTTGTTTGGTATAAGTGCGAATACAGAGCCATCGACGGATGGTTAGTAATAATTACCAAAAAATAACGTTATAAACTAAACTTAACACAAAGTTAATGCTACATTAGCTTTGCTACCCCTTTTTTTGCTATGTTATTACACCAGTTTTTTTTTTAGTTTACTAACAATATTCATTTCTTCCAAGTCTACATATCGTATGTTTCACCTAGAAGTCGTTATTTTTCCTTTTGAGAATTTCAAAATTTATGAATCTTTTCCCCGTGTCTTTTTATGCTTTGGCTGAGAAAAACTGATTTTGGTTAAAATTGAGGCGGGAAAACCTCGTACTGGTAATAAGGTCATCTGTCCCAAACTTTCCAATCAGAAATGTTTAAAGTTGTAAACTATAGCTAAATGAATATGCATTTTATTGTTATTCATATTTCATTCTTTACAAATCCATCAACACCTGCGATTGAATACATCATAAATTCCGATTAACCAGTTAACCAATTACCAGGCGCGGATCCAGGAGGGGGCGGAGGGGCCGCGCGCGCCCTGGTAATTCTGCAAATCTTGCAAAATCAGCCCATTTTAGAAGCTTTTGGACAAGTTTTCACCTTTCAGCCTTTCATCAGCCCCTGGAATGTTTGACGTTTTTTCAATCCCTGGATCTGCCACTGATTACGGAATTTGTACGAACATATTTGGTGGTTTTATCTCCTCTGCGTTTACGACAACGGAATAATCTTGTCAATAAAGCGTTTAAAATCCCAATTGTTTTGAAACTTGTCGATTTAAAATAGGTACGTTAGAATGACACTGGGATAATCTGAATATGAATCGTTGGATTAAAGGTTTTCACAGTCACGACTGCTCCAGTTCAAGGTGGCTTGTTCCTATTTTTTGTCTATCCGTGTTCTCTATTAGATATGGGAGCCTGAAACTTGTAAAACGCTGACCATCAAGTACCTGTGGGAAACAAACTTGGGGGCGGTTTTGATGCTAGACGCGATGAAGCATAGGGTAACGCCCTATTCACATACTGTGCTAATATTTAATGGTTAACCATTAAAACGGTAGTTTCTTCTTTATGCTGTATCTTGAGAACGAAATGCATTTGAAAGCTGAATTTCAAGACGACAATGAAAAAATACGGCCTATTATCTAATATCAAAATTGATACTACTTCCGGGTGAATACAGGGGGTCCCAAATACGATCGTGACACACCTTTAAGTCGAAATATCTGGGCCTAATATACTAAGAGGGGTATGAAGCCCCTACTCACTCTGTTTAACTACTGAATGTTTCATGTGTGCCGGCCTAAGCTGAATGTATCATAACTTGTCTCAAACGACATTTTTATAATGCATGTTATCCATTTCACATATTGGTGTATATGTAGTGCTTAGATTCATACAGTTGTTTTCATTCATTTTAATTCCTCTTTTAACACACACTTTTAAACATACCTCGTCAAATCTGATTTATACTGTTTTCTAGTCAATTTGCTAAAATCGAATCGACAGAATGGTGCCATATTGACAAGATTATTGTCAAAATGAGCTGTTTTCTGGTCCAAATTCACCTTTTTGCAGTTTCTAGTCAAAAAATGACTAGAAAACCGGTTACATTGCCATTGGTCCTGGGGGGTCCCGTATAAACATTAAACAGGTAAATAAATTATAAAGTTCCGAACGTTGAACTACAAACGTTCACATATATCCATATTCAGAAAGGTCATCCTGGATAAACCGTACCCAAATGCCTCAGATTTGGTTGAAACTGTTTGTCAAATTTTTCTTCTTGCATTATTTTCGTATGTTACATTTGGTTGCAATAATCAAAGGACTTGTTCATAACAAACTTTAAGAACCATATTACAACATTGTACACTATCAGTTGCTCCATCGAAAGGAGGCATGAGTTTTTTACAACCTGACCTTATATGGGTCACTATCTTCGGCGAGAAGAAACAAGACGCGCAGCAGAATTTTGAATGCGCTGCAATTTAGCAATCGCCTAATTTTGACAAGCTCTAAATTAGACTGGTTTGCGAGAGTCTAGCGCATGGAGCAAACGGTGTCGTGTACACATCTTATCAAGAGCAAGGGAAGCCCGAACAAGTGAGAGATTTTAAGGATCTTTAGTGACACGTTTACTATCAATTACAACACCAAGATCACGAGCTGCGACCGCATTACCAAAAGTAATTGCTGGAAACTGGTTGGGTCGTAAAAGAATAGGACAGATGATGCCCTTTTTTAAATTATTCATTCAGCCTTTGTATGTTTTCAAGAAGTCATTCCTTGATATTGAAACACTCCTCTCATGAGCTAAATAGGGATTTGGCTAAATGTTGGAACATAGACAACCTTACATTTTTAAACCTTATAATAAGATAAATGCATTAAGTTGTACATTTAACATGAGTTTTTAACTTGAATCACGAACTTACCTGTAGTAATGATACCCCTTCAATCAATCATGACCCTACTATTAGTTTCTTGTCGTTTGATTTAAATCCTTTTCCTTCCTGGAATTTGATACCCCACGAAACAATTCACACGAAATAATTGTTTGTTGCTGTTTTAATCATGGTGGTATGTTTTGATTGCCTTCTTTAATCGTAAGTGAATATTGCTCCTTTTCAAAGCCCTGATCCATATTTTTAAGCCCCTTTTAAACAAAAAAAAACGAACTATTTGAACGAGAGAAACCCGTTTTCTTCTTGTTTTTTGTATTTATATTTGAGTTCGTTCAACACAAGACAAATCGAAGGCACGTAATGGTTAGAACTTTTTCATATATACATTTCTTCAAACACACTCTAAAAATGTTCTGTAGAAACAGAAATTTACCTACTACTCCTGTACTTGAGGAGCAATTAATATAAAGCTTTAACGAACGAATGGGATATGTGACATTATGTGTACGTTTCGTGGCCATCGCGCCCCAGGCCATGTCTAACTACATAGAAGGCAATCGCTTAGTACATGCCTCCTATACTATCGATAAACTAATACTTTATTTTTGTGAGCAAACCTACGTGCAATTCATTGCAAACACAATCAGTCCACTTTTCCCCTCAATTGATTGTCGATAAGATACATAGACTATAAGTATTTGAACGCAAAACTTCATTGATTGCAAACTTGATCACTATATTACATGTGATCTCAACAACTTGCTTTTACATTGATATTTCGTTTTCATCCATGCAAAATTAAAAAACTGATCCCTTTTGTAGTTTTCGCTCACACAACCGCACACACTCACCTATCCTGTTTCCCCACTAGGGGTGTTTTATTGTATCTAAGACCAGACCAAGAAATCAGACTCTTATTTGTTTCTTTTGTATGGTTTTAATCTTTTTTCATTTCAACCAAACATAACCTGTACATTTGACCTCAAACACACAAAGTATTATTGATCTTTGTTTTTTTTCTTTACTGGTGTAAACCACAACATCTTTTTTAGTTGTACATTTTGAGTCGTTACGCTGTATAATATAATAATATAACAATCCTTGATCCTGCAGAGGCCTCTAGACGCTCACATAGAAAGGACCAATTATATCATATCATTATAAACGACAAATACAAAAACATAGAATAAAATTCTAATGTTAAAAAACAATGATATACATCAATTGAACACCATGTTCCAAATAACTTAAATTAAAATTTAAAGTATAATATAAAATAAATATTGCAGGCATTTTATAAAGCCGCTCTTACACATCGTATCACTATTACTATTATTATTACGCTGGCCGTTTAGGAAACGTCACAATCATTTTTCGCTTCATCTAGGAGGCTGCTCTAAGTCATGCCTTACAAGCGCACATTCCTATCAGCACTTAGATGTAATATTTCCCCCAGCCAGCTCCCTCATATTTCGCTTGGGTCGACGAAGCAAGTGAGTAAAGTTCCTTGCCCCAGTGCCCAACACATTGGGCAGCAGTGGCTCGAACCACAACCTTTGGATCATGATTCGGCAGTCATATTCCATTGGACCACATGTGCCCTCATGTGTAGACATCAACATATCTTATTGTGACCAACAGATAGAACATGTAGAAGAGAAAGTCACCCATTTTGCCGCCCATACTAAGAACATTGGGATCACCTGAAGCGGTCAGCTGTGAGGATCTGTGTGTATGTACACCACCAGCGACATCGTTAAGTCTTGATCTACGCATGTCTATATCGGGAGAGGGTATGACAAATTTGCCTCAAATGCGATTTTTGTTACCTATTTTTTGTTTTATACAATTTGTTTATTCCAGTTCTTTCTATATCACACAGTCACAAACAGGCAATACAGACAAAAAATGCAGAGTAACCCATTAAAAATGCAGTTGACGATTAACCAGATACCAGTATCACAGACATGCAAGCCATCATAAACAGCAGATAATAATAAATTTAAAGAATTTAAAATATAAAAATGTAACCCTAAGACCATACTCTCCAACCTCAGGGATTCAGATATTTATAAAATCCCTAGGACTGCATTTTTTTTACTATTTGGTGCTTGGGTCCTCCTACACTTAAAGTAGTTACAATGGCCTTGACAAAGTTTAACTTGTTTCATAAGCTAAGAAAATTTTTGGTCACATTTTTTTTTGTTTTTATTCTCCTCGCACTTAACGAGGCTTATAATCCCTTTAAATTAGACGTTCACTAAAAACGACTTTCCATTCATTGCAAGTATCATGTAACCTTGAGGACTACGGTTAGTGGTTGTTGACATGGATTTTTTTTATCTTGGCTAATCGCTGATACTTCAGATTTCACATTCAACACCACTAATAGCTCTGGTTCTCTGGCACCCTCTCGGGCCGAAAAGTGTTTGGGAAAAAGCGAAAAAAATGACGTCTAAGTTCAAATGTGAAAAATAGTAAAACTGGAACTTCCTGGGCCCTATTTTGTGTTAGAAATTATTTAAAGGTAAAATCAGCAAATATCAAGACAAAAAAGGTGTGTGAGGCTTACTACTGAGTAAACAGTACTAATTTTACACACCCATTCCCATAGAATATTTTGACTAGAAGCCACAGTTTCAGGGGGATCGGAACTCATCGTTGTCTTCATAGCTTCGTAGTTCGCACACTCCGTGGTCAACTTTATGGATTCTTCTTGCTGAATGGGATGCAGAGGTCCTAGCATTCCAAGGTACTGCATAAATTAAAGAGCAACTGAAACTGCGTCGCTCGTTAAATGCGAACTTTACGTTTTAAATTAGGGCCATTTTGTACATCAAACCAATGGGCAATTATTTGGTGGTGTGAAACCTATAGGCCTATGTTGTAGAGACTATCAAGACAAGTTTGTGGACCCCTGAACCTCTAAGTACATTGAACTTGTTTTCTTGTCATCTCTGAGTTCAAAGTTAGTTACAGACCACTAGTGTAGCCTGTGGATCACTGGGGGGGGGGTAGCATGAAAATATGAAGAGTCCGACAGACAAGGTAATTCAATAGAGCTGTGAAATACGTTTACACTGGCTGATTCAGATTGTCGAAGTGAGTAGGCGAGCTAGTCTAACTACGACTACAACGGTGCAAACTTGCAAGCATTCCTGGCTTGTGCCATTGTTATTTACGTAGCCCGAGCGATCTGAAGTACTCAACGCTAATGGATAAGCATACAGCAGCTTTTGCGAACCACGGTTGTACACGATGATTCTGCTCTGTATCCAATGTGTGGGGCTATTTGATGTCATGTTGCAGCTGTGACGCCTGCCTTTTGGCTTGACATCCATGGTACACACAGCTGTCCCCAGTAAACACCCCACTCTATAGCCCCCTTCCCCGAGTAAACCCCCCCCACAAACCCCACTTCATTTCCCAAAAGAAAGCATGTGCTATGAAGAGCAAAGAGTAGTTATTTTATTATTTCTGATTACATAATTCAGCAAAGGAAATCAGGCAATGTTGTTGTTTCTCCATCCTATTCTGGCTGTATCAGTGAGCTTCCCACGAAAGCTCCAGTAGATAGCTGAATGCCATGTTTTAGGACAACATTAATTTCTTGCTCAGTTTTCATTAAAATAATTAAATTATTCTCATGAATGATCAAAATTTTATCAATGGGTTGAAATATGCATGAAGTCATTGATTTACAATCTGAGGGTTTCTGTAGATTTCACGACGGGGCACTAAATAGATCTGGACTCTGAAGCACCTCGCTGGCCCGACACATAAAAATGTTTTGGTAAAAAGCTTAAAAAGTGACGTCTAAGTTTCCAATGAAAAATAGTAGAAACTTGAACTTCCTGGTCCATATTTTGGTGTTAGAAATTATTTTAAAAAGGTCAATATCCAGCAAAATATCAAGAAAAAATGTGTGTGAAGGCTTCGACTGAGTATACAGTACTAATTTTACCGCACCCCATAGGAATATTTGACTAGAATCCACAGTTCAGAGGGGATCGTAACTCATCGTTGTCTTCAGGCTTCAGTAGTTCTAAAGAAACTCCGTGGTCACCTTATGGATTCTTCTGGCTGATGGGATGGCAGAGGCTCTAGCAGTCCCAAGTAATGCATAATTAAAGCAACTGAGTCGCTTCGTTAATAAGGAGCAATTACGTTTTAATTAGGGCCATTTTGTACATAAACCAATGGCAATTTAGTTGGTGTTGTGAAACCTATATAACATGTCAAATATTTCAGACCAAACACAGTTGTTGCAAAGGCATCACTTTGCGATCCACGCATTCAAAATAAAGATAAAATGGTAACAAATTACTGCAGATAATATGTTAGTAACTATCGCCAATTTTTACAAGTTCGTTGAACATTTGTAATTTCGTACTTGGAGTACCATGGTACAATTGTAGTTCTATTACATTTTTAACCCTCGCTTGAAAGCCTGCAAAACAATGTCTTCTGTGGGTAAATCCAATCATTTTGTAATAAACCACCCGGAAGCTTTTTTATTCCAATTACTTAGGTTGCATATCTGCAACACAAGACATGCGCGTGAAGTTTTGTATAATGTCCATATAAACTCTTCAGACAGGTGCACTTCCTCTTTTTATTTATGTTATCATTGCCTATCACTCTCGATTTACCGAGTGTGTGTGAATTTAATAATTAAACCAACAAAAATCGTTTGTCTAAAAATGAAAAGAATATTGCTCAAATGACCACTGACTTTGGAATTGCAACAAGTTCCCCCCCTTCAAGGTGACATTGAATATTTTTTAGTGTTCCATGCAGTTCCAATTTATCCAGTCACGCCATTCTTAAGAATGCTGTATTTTTGCTTAGACAATGTTACGAATGACCAAGAATACGTACGTCAGCCACTTTGAAAAAGGGCTCTAGTTTTTCGAGTTAGGTAGGTAGTCGGAGTAAGAAAATGCCAATGTACCAGGTGTTAGGACATATGTGTGGATCATCACCTGGTTGGATGTAGAATCAGAAAGTGGGTGCAAATTTTTTTCATTTCATGAGCCAAACAGGTCAAAATTGACCCAAGTTAGTTAAAAAATCATAGAATGGGGTGATATATGTATTCCAACTTCATATTGAAATGTAATACATACAATTCCCCCACTATATAGCGTAGATTCAAGAAGAATTTTGAATGTGTGGTAATCTGGGTTATTTTTGACCCCAGAAAAAGGCCCAAAAAGGGTCAAAATGACACACATAAGGTAAAAATCATAGAATGGTGATTCCAACGTCATATAATGTAACAGTATTTAATTTTCCAAACTATATATCTGTAGAGTTCCAAGAAGAATTTGAATGTTTGATCTGGGGTTATTTTTGACCCCAGAAGGGCCAAAAAGAGTCCAATTGCCCAATAGGTAAAAATCATAGATGGTGATGTATTTTTCCATCTTAAGTTGAAATGGTAAACAGATCATTGCCCCACTATATAGCTGTGATTGAACAATGTGACTGTTGTTGGAATCGGGGGTTATTTTTGACCCCAGAAAGGGCCAAAAAGGAGGTCAAAATTAACCCAAATTAGGTAAACATCATAGAATGGTGAATTTCTTTTATTTCGACTTCATATTGAAATGTAATACTATTTAATTCCTCCCTCCCCCACTATAGCTGTAGAGTCAAGAAGAATTTGAATGTTGGAATCTGGGGAAAAAAGAGTGAAAATATTTAGGTAAAAAGTCCCACTTTTGCCAGATTGGCCCCCTTTGTAATTTTGGGGGACCAATTTTACCCCTGTTTAATTTTTGGGAAAGTCACCTTTTGAAAAAAAAATGCCCCTCTCCTAATTCAGTGTTCCTTTTACTAACATTCGCAATGAAAAGCTTTGAAAAGGGATCAAACTTGTCCAACCCAAATTGGTCAAAATTAACCCAATACGCCACAATTTCAGTCCTTTTCCTCAAACTAGGTAAAACAATCCAGAAGGAGAGAAACAATTGGTCTGTCAGAATGAAACGCCGATACTAAACTGTTGTTAAATCTGATCTTTGGGTTTATTTCTGTCTGCCCTGAAATTATCACAACTGTTTTACTAGTATTATGGTTAAGTATATAATATGGAAAGTCTGTTGTCTCCAGAGCACTTCTATCCCTTCTACATGCCTGTGTGGAAACTCTTACTGTCTGTGAAGAAACATTGGCAATGAAGGTGGCGCTGCAGACTTTTTAAGTGGACTTATACCAGGCAACTCATCCAGTTTGAAAATATCTCCTGAAAAAACGGATCTATGGTGAAATATCTCCTATTACCACAATTGTGGGACAGAATAGAGCACAGTTCGTGGAAATTGCTTTCAAGTCAAGGAACAATTTACATGACTTTTATTAGTGGAGTCTTCCATGTCCAGTAGAGTAGCACGTACATTTTTTTGACATGTGGGGGGGGGTTTGAAGTTTGATTAAAATTTATTAATAAACTGGGTTTGCAGAAAAGATTTATTACTTGCACTTGTGCGCGCGAAGCGCGCAAGAAAATTTTCCATTTAGAAGCAAAAATCGTGAATGTAATTTGGTTAATTAGAACAAATGCGCCCGAATCGCCGAAAATTACCATTTTTAAACTATTGTGTAAAAATTAGGTTATTTTTGGTAAAACACATGAACGGCATACCATTGGGGGGGATGATCGTTTGACCATCCCCCTTCAATCAAAATATTAGGGATTATCCCCCATCCCCCGGTATTTACGCCTATGGTAGCAGATCACTAACCTACTCTATATGCTATGGCAGCAGAGATACAAGCTTTACTTTTGAGTGGGAGCAGCAATACAATGTCTAAAGACGTTTTGCAATTCCAAAGAAGTACGCCACAGATTTCGAAAAAAGTCACAGATGATGATGATATTGTCCACCTTTGCCAACCGGCAATCGTTTCAGCAATGATTGCAAATCTTATGTGGTTGGCACTGACCAAAAGTGCAAACTTTGTCTATGGATTTTGCTTCTCAAAAGATTACCTTCCACATTATAATTGCCCATTGAAATAGCTTTTAATTCCCACTCTTTTGGGGTTCTATTTTGACCTCTTTTGGCCCTTTCTATCAATTGGGGGTCAATTGATTAATAAAGATCCCTCTTTAAGCAAAGTAAAAAAACAGTTGATTTGTTCTTTTTTATTTTTAAAAA